>JAHKKF010529419.1:0-15511 GCA_019740295.1 Labeo calbasu | reverse complement strand
ATAATTTTAAGATCACAATAAATGTTGTTAACTAATGTAAATGCTAATATTTTGGGTAAATGCATCAGTTGATTGATGTATTAAATGGTGTCCAAGTAGTAAGGTTAGCTGTAGGTAGTTGTGAACCTCGAGCTTACGGGGGCCCATGGCCACTGCTTGTGCATAGGGCCCAGAATTTGGTGCTACGCCCCTGCTTGCAATAATACCAGAAATTATCGTGATACATTTTTAAGCCCATATCGCCCATCCCTAACTGCAAATGCATAAAGAATTTTATAAGATTAATGTTTCAAAGTCACAGAAAAGGAGCAGCGGCAAACGTCCAGAATCTAGAACCCAAGTTGGTCCGGTGCGTAGATCCAAATAAACATGGAGCAGGCAAACAATTAAGGTATATGCCTGGCATATAACCGTGTGCGGATCTTAATTGTTTGCTTGCTCGATAAGATTAATGTTTTAAATATTTTTTAAACATACACATAAGAAATGTTGGAAAAAATGCAATGACGCTTTTAAAAATCACCAGCAGGTGGTAGCAAATGACTATTTGAATGGGTGAGTCATTTCGACATTCATACAGTTGTTTCTTTGACTAGAGCTATTTTTTTTTTTCTAGCGAAACTGAGCAAAAACAGTCAATATTCTGTCTAAAATGTAAGTCACTTAATTTTAACTTCTTGTTTATTGAACTACTACGGAATAAAATCAATGTCACATTGCAATCATGTTGATATTTGGGGAAACATGTTGGTTGTGTAAAGTTGCTTACCTAAATCATATATATATAATTTTTTTGTTACTGCAGTATGTATCTATAACTTTTTCTGTGTGTGCTTTTGTGCTCATTTGTTTTGATTTCTGCACAGTCTCTCATGCTCACTCACTCAGGCTGCACAAACCTCATCTGGCACAACATAGGCTAAATTTATTATCAGTCCTGTTCACACTGAATGCAATAAAAAAATAAAAATAAAATCTACTTGACCCAGGCAAGCGCTAATCAGGCCCCGTGGTGGTTCCACCACGGTTTACTTTGACCCTACACATATTATAAATTACGAACTTTGTGTCTTCTTCACTCGACATACTGACCGGCCGGGCTGATTATGCAGAAAATCGTCTTAATTCCGGTCCCTGGCCGGTTGAATGAAAAATAAAACCATTCTTTAAGTGTGGAAACTGAGCAGTTGTGCCTATTAGGGTTACATGGTAAAATGGTACTATGGTAGTATTATGATACGTAATGTTGTATGTGTTGCAGTACATCATTTAAAGCAAATGCAAAACATTACAGTGCCACAACCTTTCTGCTGTGCCTTGTGTAGTAAATACTGTGTAGAATTCACACCTTAGTGAGTGTTTCCCAACTCTGCACTTCCCAACTACATTTTGCAATAAGACGTTGCACGACTGAAAAGATTTTACTAATTAGAAGCACAAAGATTACTTTTCTACATCACAATATCTTTCTATAAGAATGTATTCTGTCAGTTCATTGGTTACTCTTTTTTTTAAAGATCTATTTTTTGCCATTTTTGCCTTTATTGTGACAGGACAGATCAGAATTGACAGGAAGCAAAGGTGGGGGTATTCAGGAAAGGTGCTCAAGTTGGGAATCGAACACGGGTCGCCCGTAGCACAATGGCACTTTATGTCAGCGATTGTGATTTTATACAACAGTTCAATTTAATATTAAATGACATTTTAGACACAACATTAGCAATACTGATGGTATATTGCTCTATTTCACAGATGGTGATAGTTCTAAACAAAGCAGAACTGTTGTGCCTCTCCGAGCAACATACAGCAGTGTTCTGTTTTGTTTCTGTGTTTTTGAACAAATCAGGCAAATCAGTGATTCACTGCCATTCATAAAAACAGTCACTTGCATCGTTACTGAATGAATCAGCACTTTTGAATGAATAAGTTAAATAAATGATTTAATGACTTAATCATTAAGAGCTGTGGAGGATCACTGAGGCCCCCTAGTGGGCTGTGGGCCCCCTGGTTGAGAGCCACTGCTTTAGGTGGTAGAGTTGGGGCCCCATGAGGAGATATGCACAAAATAGTCTTAATATAACAACAGACACGAGAATGTTTTTTGTTTGGCCTATACTGAATGTGTGCAGTGCAAAACAGCACTTTCACACTAAGATAGTGCCAACTCTAAAAAACATTAAGTAAAAGATGATCTCTTTTTTTTTATTATCAAACAACTAATAACTTAATATGTGACCCTGGACTACAAAACCAGTCGTAAGTAGCACAGGCATATTTGTAGCAATAGCCAATACGTTGTATGGGTAAAAATGATCAATTTTTCTTTTATGCCAAACAATCATTAAGATATTAAGGAAAGATCATGTTCCATGAAGATATTTTGTAAATTTCCTACCATAAATATATCAAAACTAAATTTTTGATTAGGAATATGCATTGCTAAGAACATAATCTGGACAACTTTAAAGGAAATTTTCTCAGTATTTAGATTTTTTTTTTGCACCCTTAGATTCCAGATTTTCAAATAGTTGTATATCGGCCAAATATTGTCCTGTCCTAACACTGATGTATCCTAACCATACATCAATGGAAAGCTTATCGATTGAGCTTTCAGATGATGTATAAATTATAAATCAATTTTCAAAAATTGGTTTTGTGGTCCTGGGTCACAAATGACAATCTCTGAAAAGCTTGCTAAAAGATGACTGTGTTTAACACGCTATCGGAGGGCAGAAGTGGTGCTTCCTACTGTTTAAGAGTTATCATGTGTTCTCAAAAATAATTTGAGCAAAGACTTCAAACATGAGCAATTTGTCTGCACATCAGTAAAAAAAAATCTAACCTATAGCAATCTATAAGGGGTCTTTTGTTATATTTTTAGGCATTGTGTTTCTGTGCCCTGATTTATTTTGTTTACAATGTTATTGTTTCACTACTTGTTGTTATTATTACACTGATTTTGTTGGACTAGATAGATGTTCTACATGGTTAAGTGGGTAGTTCACACTTAAGTTTTAAATATTAAGTTAGAACAATTTCAAACCTAATTCTATTTTTTCTAATTCTACAATAAATCTGTTATACAGAGTTTTGACCTCATATTAAACCTTTTCTAATTCGTTGTCACAATACTATTTAGGTGGACTGTTCAACCTGAATATGCACTTCTATATTTATATACATTCACGGACATGTTATTTGTCATTTACCCACAATCCCACAGGCTGGCCCTGCGTACTGCAACGCCAGTGGCAGCAATAACATTACCGAATCTATTGTATAACTGCATGAAATACGTTCTGAATATGAGCGTGTCCTACGAAAAACGCTGCACTTCTGCTCGCTCTTCCGTGCGAACCGACGCTCGCGTTCGCGTCACGTCGCTCTCTGCACAATATGACAAAATTGCATAACAAACACACGCGTTCTTACGGCGCGCGTGCGCTCCACAACGACACGACTCTTTACGCGCGTCGTGTAATTACACTATTATGCGTGTACAATCAAAGGCATCCCACAAACGCGCTCGTGAAAGCGCAGTAAACGGACGCGTTCTTTCAGATGTGATGTCATTGGCGTCAATGGCGCGTGTGAACGCGTCGAGCCGAGGAGCCGCGTAAAGTACCGCAACGAGTGAAGAGAGGATGCGCTCCCAGCATCAAACACACACAAACACTGCACGGCTACACACACCACACACACACGCATACACACATCACATCTCTCCCGCTGGCGTTTAAAGCCGCTTTTCGTGCCTTACGCGCTCTCCACGGCTGCCCCGAGCGAGGCGTCGCGGAGAAGCTCGCTTCATATTTGGGCTGTAGATGATCAAGCAGTACCGTATCTCTGGAGGATGCTGTTGTCGCGTTGTCAAGTGACGGGTGGGATCCGATGTTGTCCTCTCGGTTCCGCGGTAAATGCTGTCTCTCAGCGCGTTCTCCTCTGTCACCGTGCACGCGTGCTTTTCTCTAGGGTCGACGTGATTTCATCCGGTCCGGATCGAGCCCCATCGGCTGAATTGCGTGATCACGGATTCGGGTCCATTAGTCGAGCGGAAGGAGCTGTTTCTCCTCTACGGTGCTGAAGTGACGTCACAGGGCGCTTTGACGCCCGGTAGGGGGCGCGCGCGTTCGCGGGAGCGCGGACATGATGTCAAAGCCACATGCGGTGAATGTGTGTGTTCAGTGTGTAGAAACGATCTGTTTATGACCTTCCGATGAATTCATAATTTAAACCGTTTTAAAGAATAAATCTCCTCTGTTGTTCGGCGGTGTTTATTAGTCAGGATGTGCAGAAACGCTGCGTCGATAAATATTATTCATCACATTTGATGTCCGTTGACCACGGAGAAAATTTGCTCCGGTGTGAAAATAAAATAGCTATATGATGCACACCAATGGCATTTATATTACAATTCGAATGTAAAATAATAACAATAATAATAATAGTAATAAACCAAATAAAGAAATACATAGCCTACATACATACATGAATAGCACGTTTGTCTATGGCTTGTGCTTTAATTAAAATTTTTCTCTGAAAAAAAGGTAGGCCTATTGTGGTTTACAGCAACTTTCTGTTGAATTCATATTTAATGCACTGTTGAAACCCAACTCCATGTGTAAATTTTTACATTTTAAGTTTAAGTACATTTTCAAACAAAACAAATGTCTGAATAATTTGACACCATTTTGGCCTCTCTGGCCTATTCAGCAAGGCATTAGTCCACACAAAACCAACAAAATAAAGTGCAACAAACTGAAGACACTTTTCTTTTGGATACTTTAAACAGCAGACACTATTTGAGTGTCCTGACTGACTGACACGTCCCGATATAATCACGCAGAATATGTCATACACTGGATTTATGTGTCACTATGAATTATGTGGGCCATTCATTTTTTATTGAATCTAATAATACACATATTTAATTTAATTTTATTTAACTTGTTTTTAAGTGGAAGATGAATGCATTTTTCTCAGTCCTGTTACCAAATCTTTTATGTCTTTTAAAAAGCATGTTTAAAAATATGTCAACAAATTCCTTAAATTTCCCCTCAGGCAGGTGTTAATTTTAAAGAAATTGTTGATTTCATGGTCAAAATAATTATATTTATCATTAAAAAAAAAAATTCACTTAACATTTAACAATCAACATTTAATTTTTATGTATTTATTTTTTATTTTATTTTATTTGTTTATTTCATTTTAAAGACAACTCAAAAGTCAAGCTTATCAGTTTTCTGTAATGCAGGTTATTAAACAATGGGATAAATGATGGACCAAAAATAGTGGTTTAACTTTTATTTATTTTTTAAGAAAAAACTTTTTAGTAACAGGAATGAGTATCCATTATATGTGTATATAGGTTTGACTACACATGTGAAGTGTTAATGCCCACAATGATATAGTGAAGAGTGTTGAACATCGACTAGTGAGCTGACCTCAAAAAAAAGTATAGTAATAAAAGGCCAAATAATTTTCTGTTTAAATCTAGTGTCTGCAGAGGTTTTTTGTTAGGGTTATGTTTAGGGGTAGAGGATAGATTATGAGATCGATATAAATCATGAAAAATAATAAATGAAAAAATATTAAATAAAAAATAATGTTTAAAACAATAAACGTAATAAATAATGGCCTTTCAGTTTTCCAGTGGATATTGTTTACAGCGCAGTGCAGGTCACACTCAAACACCATTCCATGTGTGAATCTAATACATAACTGCCACAGGATAGACATGGCAAGTACATTTTCTGTCATACTTGCAGGAATGTAATCTACAATAATAAATAAGTTTTCTCTGGACAAAAGCAATGTCCTAATGTGTATAGAAGGCCAAAACGATAAGAAAAAGATGCATTTTCATATCTATCTATATGGATGTAGCCCAATATTTACATTAATGAATCAGATGACAACACTCACTCCTGTTACTATTACTCAGTTACTATATAAGAGTATAGGATATATGAGTACATAAGTAGCAGGGCTGCAAGATTGAGATTTTAGGGTAAAATTAGCAAATACATATAGCCACATTGAGTACATGCTAATATTATGAGGATACTCAGCAAAATATAGTGATTCACCAAATAATTTGTATTTTTAAATAAACAAGTAACATCTAAGAAATAATTTAGGTAACAGGACAGAATATTTATTTGATGCTCCCAGCCATCATTACAAAATCATCAAATCATCAAATATTTTCCCAGTTTTTTAGACGGGGGAATGCGTTAGGGTAACAGGACAGAGTGAAAACCTGGGGACATGACTAAAATGTGTATTTATTCTAAAATATTATAGATTTATTTTGAAATGCATTTAAAGCACAGTTGGGATATGGAGCTACACAAAATGCAAAATAAAAATGATTTCTGAAGGATTTTAAAAATTACATTTCTTGTTCAAATGTAGCATTACACAAATGTTGTATTTTCAGTGTTTTAAGTAATTTTTATGATTTTTCTTTAAATTATATATTTTAAATTTGCAGTTTGGACACTTTGCTTAACAATTAAATAGTTTTTATAGTTAACATTTATGCATATTTGTACATATGAAGAGTTCAGATGCAAAAAATCATATTTCTTTAAAATTACATTTCTTTCTGGCTACTTTGTATAGGTTTCTATGTAAGTACTGGTACTTCTGATTGGGCTGAGGCTGGAATTTAGCGAGTTTGAAGTAAAAGTATGTGATGGATGTATACTATGTGTCAAGAGCATTCACTCATTTTCTCACACATTTAGGGTTCTGCCTTTCAGGGTGAAGGTAGAAAGCAGGGGTTTGGACAGCAGAAGAGATGAGTACTTTTCAAGAGTCAACAAGACACAAAGCCACAGCTGCTCACCTTATTTCTCTCCAGGTGGTCCTTTTTTGGTGAATCTCCATTCTCAGTGAATTCACCACTCCATTGACAACATTATTCTAAGAGGTGAATTCAGTGCCTCTCACTGAACAAACTCAAATGTGGATCATTCAGATATCTGATCAAACCTGATGATAGCATATTTTATGTTAAGGGTGTTGCGCAGTTAAGCAGCTTTCATATATAAAACACACCTACTGACCAATCAGCATCACAGACTGCAACCGTCCATTTCATGATTAAATGTATAATGTGATGTGGTGTACTGACCTTGTGTACAAGGGAGAAGATCTGATACTAATGTTTACTTTTTGATGGTCTGACCCCAGAAGAGTCTGCTCTTTAAGTGCAGCTCTCTATCTCTGTCTCTCACTTTCTCAATTTCAGCGTTTCAATTTCACATGAGCTTTATTAGCATGACTGTGCAGCACAATGTTGCTAAAGCATTAACATTTTATATATGTACATAAAAAATGAAAATAAAAAACACAGTGACATACACGTCGTGCCATATGTAGCAGTAAGTAAATAAATGAAATCCTTTTAGAATAAAGCAGGTCTCTCCAGTAATTCACCCGTGTCAAACGTTGTGAATGGCTAACATGTATGTAGCAGCCAGTGCAGCTGCACTATTATCTGCTTATAAGTCATTACGTTGAATGAATGATGGAATCAGTGTTTAAAATCTGGGAGAAATGTTCCTCTTATGGTGGTATTTGGGACAGATGAGGAGGAAGTGTTTCTCATCCTTTGTTTGTTGTGGATCTACAGATCCTCTGCTCTCTCTGTGTCCATGTTTGTCTGTCTTCCTTTAGTTCATGATCACTTCATCTGAATTGGGAGAGGATTTGTCTTTCTTTAACTGTTTTAATAATAGACAATTTGCTAATTTAGAGGTTCTGTTTAGAGTCAAGTAACACTGCAGTTTATTTTGGAGGTCAAATTGTGTTTTCATTGCTTCATAATGAGTGTCTTTTCGATTTTTGTCAACTTAGTTAAGAATGGTTTATGGCTGTAGCTGTAGTCAGTCAGGAATTGTGTTTCATGGTCCAGTTGAAGAGCGAGTGTGTCTAGAGAATGAGATTTTGTTGAGGTTTCATGGGTGAGAAGGACTTTATATTGGACTGAATCCAGACCAGAACGACGGAGGTGATAAACACATGTCTTTTGGATCTCAATGTTCATTGGGTACAAGCCAATGTTTTCTGAAATTTTAAAATTTTGTACTAATCTCCAAATTTCACGTCCCTATAAAAATGGTTTTATTATTGAATTATATGATTTTATCTACATTTTAATGGGTAATTTTAAGTGTCCACATTATGACTTTGCTGCCCTTTTTTTCGCTCAGTGTTTTGACAGTCAAACTGAAGCTTCCTGATGCACTGATGTCAAAGTCCAGATAACTGTAGTAAGTGCTGAGCTCTCCTCTGTAAGTAGTAAATGTTTGTTTTCCTGAGATCTGGCCTTCATCTGGAACACCTTGATTCTGCTTTTGTCCAGATTGACTGCCAGACACAGTACAGTTCCAGCAAAGAGCTCTCTCTCCTTCTCTCTGTCTGTCTTTCTCTCATTCTCTCTATCTGTCTGGGTTATTGAGGAGTTGAGCGGAGCTGTGCAATCTGAGAACTTCTGTGTACCAAAGCCTCATTGCTTCAGGAAGCTTTGATTTGCCACCACTACAGGAAGTCACATAACTGCAAAGAAAATGTAATCACTTCAGGTTCATTTGTCACCAATGAACTGATGTAAAATCCAGTACATTGCGTCACAAGTGCATGGCATTACTGAAATAGTAAGGCATAACGTTGCTATGATATGAACATTGTATTATTTTATTTCTAGAATTTTAAGTCATTCAGATGTAAGATGATATAGACAATGTATGTCCAGTTTAAATGCGGCTTCAAATGATTCCAAATGCGGTTGTAAATGATCCCGACCAAGGAAGAAGGATCTTATCTAGTGAAACGATTGGTTATTTTTATTTAAAAAAAAAAAAAACTATTAAAATACTTTTTAATCTCAAATGCTCGTCTTGTCTTGCTCTGCCTGAACTCTGTGTATTCTGGTTCAAGACAGTTAGGGAATGTTGAAAATCTCCAATTGTATTTTCTCCCTCAACTTCAAAAATCATTTTAAAATCATTCTACATCGCTGCAGAAGTACCGACCCAGTCTTTGCAAAGTGAACATGCAAAGAAGATCAAACACCCTTAACAAAAAAAGGGTAAAACAGCGATATAGGACGATTTTAAAGTTAAGGGAGAACATGAGATGAGAGTTTTTCGACATACCCTAACTGTCAAGAACAAGAACAAAAACAGTCCAAGACAAGACAAGCGTTTGACATTAAAAAGTATTTAAGTTGTATGTTTTTAATAAAAATAATTGATCGTTTCGCTAGATAAGACCCTTCTTCCTCAGCTAGGATTGTTTGCAACCGGATTTGGGATCGTTTGAAGCCGCATTTAAACTGCGTTTGGAAGTTCAAAATTGGGGCACCATATCAGTCCATTATATGGAGAAAAATGCTGAAATATTTTCCTCAAAAAACATAATTTTTCTACGACTGAAGAAAGAAAGACATGGACATCTTGGATGACAAGGGGGTGAGTACATTATATGTGAATCTTTGTTTTGGAAGTGGACTTCTCCTTTAAAGTCATGAAGGAAAGTAAGTAACTGTAAGGTCTTTTCTTCTGTATTGTGACGTACTACCAAGTGTAATGGATTATGGTATAGAAAGAATGGTTCTATCTAAAATCCAGTTATGATATTTTGAACATTACACTCAAGAGGTCAAAAATAACAAAATGAAACATGCAGAGATTAATTTTTCACACAAAGATCTATAATATGCATAAAATTATTTATTTATAAATATTTATTTATAAATGTATAATTTATTTATTTATTAAATTATTATTATTTCGTTTAGAAACACACTAGCTTACAGATAATCTTAATGACAACATATTCATACATCCCACAGCCACACAACTTTCAATTTCATTGGGACCATTATATTAGTAATTAAACAATAGTACAGATGATAATCAATCTGCGAACAGTTTTACTATAGTAACATCATGATTTAAACTCAAAATGGGTAAAATGATCATTATTCTAGATTTTTTCAGTATCATTCAGGACTTTTGTTATGAAAACGCGTTTGTCTTTTCCTGAGGTGTTTTGTCTCCTCGGGGTTTCCGTAAGACTGAAGGCGCGCGTTCAGCTGTGTGGAGCAGCAGTGAGTTTTACACACGATATTTATATTGATCTCATCAGAAGGTGAGAAATAAGCAACAAAACACTTATGAAGTTAGAAGTTAATGTGTCAAACTCACAGTTTAACTGTTTTTGTTAGTCATGCGTGTTTGGTAAGATTGGAATAAACACAGTGCTGTAATGTTTGTGTGTGTTGCATAGGATGTGTTCACTCAGTCTGTTCCCGGCGCCCGTAACGGCCGGACAGACGCTGTACGAGCACAACAATGAGCTGGTGCCTGGACATCCCAGCAAACAGGTGCGTCTGCGACACTTCTGACAGCAGCACACACTGAAAATACAGGCAAAGATGAACGGAGACGGTCACAAACAGTCGCAGTCGGTTTGACAGGGAAATGTCAACAAGGGTAACAGAGTATTAACTTTAGGTTTGGAGAACGTTTCTCTAAAACCTCTACATTACGACGTCAAGCTATAGTTCATTATTAAAATAAGCCAAGCACATCATCATTCGTAATACATATACTGTCCGGTTCAGCAGCACCTGCTTCTCCAGATTTGACCACTAAACAAAAAACAATCAGCTAAACTCAACAACTTCATGTTCTGTTCAACTAGACAACTCATATGTCTAAAATCACAAACATGTTACATGCATGTTCACACTGGCCGAACTGGGGTTTACCTCATGACAGATTGCTCTGCTTAATTGACAAGAAGTCTTGTCGTTGTCCACTGTTTTGTCTGTTAAACTCACTGGACTGTCTGGGACACACAAACCTCCTTTTGTGGAACAGTTAACTTTATTCTGAGAAAACATTCACACACCTAAGTGCATTATTTACCTCTGTTTCCATCTGCAAATTGTGCTGTGCACACTTTTCAAGTGTTAATGTTATTTACATATTTGGGAAAAAATCAAGTTCTGTGTGAACTCGAGTACAGATGTGTGATGTGTGATATCATTTGTGTTTTGTGTGTGTCGTGCAGCTGTATGATCTGCCCAGTCCTCAGTTTACCAGAGACACTCTGAAGGGTCACAGTCGTCCAGAGAGCAGCAGTAAATCAGCCTTCCTGGACCAGAGAGACACGCTGTGGATGAGGAGCGCTGGAGCCTGGTGAGAACGTCCACACACAGCTGCACCACTTAGACATATCAAAGTCATCTGTTTGACATCTGTATTATATTGTATTGAAGTTCAGGTGAATCCGTGAAAATCTTCCCCAGCTCTCTTTGCCAGATTTATTGATGAATTGTTATTTGTTTGTTTGTTTGATCTTTTCAGTGGATCAAGTAGTTAAAGGAGAAGTCCGCTTCTACAACAAAGATTCACATATAATGTACTCACCCCCTTGTCATCCAAGATGTTCATGTCTCTCTCTCTTCAGTCATAAAGAAATTATGTTTTCTGAGGAAAACATTTCAGCATTTTTCTCCATATAATGGACTGTTATGGAGCCCCGATTTTGAACTTTTGAACCAAAATAAATGCAGCTTCAAACGATCCCAAATGCGGCTGTAAACAGTGCAGCTCCACCTTTTTCCGATTCGTGTCAGTATGTCGAAAAACTCCCATCTTATGTTCTCCCTCAACTTCAAAAGTACCCTATGTCCCTGTTTTACCTTTTTTGCTAAGGGTGTTTGATCTTTTTTGCTTGTTCACTTTGCAAAGACTGGGTCGGAACTTCTGCAGCGATGTAGGACGATTTTGAAATGATTTTTAAAGTTGAGGGAGAAAATAGGTTCAGAGTTTTTCGACATACCCTAACTGTCTTGAACTATAATACACAAAGTTCAGGGAGAGAAAGGCAAGACGAGTGTCTGAGATTAAGAAGTATTTAAATTGTATTTTTTTAATGAAAATAACCGATCGTTTCGCTAGATAAGACCCTTCTTCCTCGGCTGGGATTGTTTACAACCGCATTTGGGATGGTTTGAAGCCGCATTTAAACTGCATTTTGGAAGTTCAACCTCGGGGCACCATATCAGTCCATTATATGGAGAAACATGCTGAAATGTTTTTCTCAAAAAACATAATTTCTTTACGACTGAAGAAAGAAAGACATAAACATCTTGGATGACAAGGGGGTGAGTACATCATGTGTGAATCTTTGTTTTGGAAGTGGGCTTCTCTTTTAAACTCACTCAGCAGTCAGCTTGCTTTAACATTGAACAGCTAGATTAAACAGTTAACAAATTAAACCGCTCATCCCCTTGAAAAAGCAATGGCTAGCCCAGCAACTGCATTTGTCAGCCACATGCTTTTCAACAGCTCTGCTCCTCACAGTTTTATGACACTCCCATGGTGTTTTCTGATCATTTTGAATTTGAATCTGTTGAAGAAAAAGCTCAGTGTTTCCTGCTGGATTGAATCCTTTCTCTTCAAGTGTTTGTTCTTGATGCAGATCATGATGTTAGTCTTAAACAGCAGGTTTATGTAATGCTGCACATTTTGATCATAACTTTTTCTGTTCTGTGGCATCACATGCAAAATGTGTTTTATATTCTTGCGTATTTAAAAAAAAATGATCCATCTGAATTTTAAGTCAACAGACGTCGGGTTTTGTCGTAATTAGACCAGTTGAGCTGTGATAAATTGATTGCAGTGTTATTAACGGATCTGCACTGACTGCAGTATCTTCTGTTTTCAGGCGTGATGCGGGTCTGTACGGTCTCTTAGACGAAATCACTAACAGTGCAGAGGAAGGTATGGCACTTTCACAGACTATAATCACACAGCGGACACGTGGCGTGTGCTGTCAGACGTGTTGAGCCGCTGTCTGCTTGTGTTTCAGTGCCCAGGTTCTTGGCCGTCGGATCCGCCTGTTTCTTGGCTCTGCTGAGATGGGCTTCTTCATTCCACGGCTCTCTGTTTCCACATCTGACTGTGAGTATGAGTCATCCTTTGTGCTTAGATCGTGTCCTATTAGTATCACACTACAGTTACAAATGAAGGGCTGTGTGTTTCTGTTTGCTAGTTGAGCAGTGATGAGATGGTGGCAGAGTTTTCACAGATGCTGGATTGGTACGTCATTTTATCAGCCCTTCGTTTCTATTTACACTGTTCTTGGTTTTGAGGCTAAACCTTTATGAACTGAGCTAAGGCTGCACAATTAATCAAATTTCTAATTGTGATTATAATTATGGATGCCACAATTACAATTTCGTATTTTATCGTTCAAAGGAGCAATTACAAACAGAAAGTCCACTTACCTTAGTCTTCATTTTAATGCTGTGCATATGTAATGGCTTAATGCTGTAGAAAAGCAATAGAAGTTTTTCAGGAGGAGTGTTTTCAGCTTGTTTGTTTTCATATAAAAAATATATGTAGTTGCTTCAATCAATGGTACAAAGTAATTCAAAACATCATTCAGTGTAAATTGTGATAATCGCATTTAGAATTTCAAGGGAATAATTGACAATTTTGGTTTGTCATAACTGTGCAGCCCTGAACTGAGCACAGAAGGTCATTGTGTTTCGTGTCATTTTCAGGTCAGACAGCGCTCTGAGAAGTTTCGCCTGGCATCCTCACACTGATAAGTTTGCTGTGGCCTTACTGGATGACTCCATCAAGATTTACAAATCTCACAGGTATTCCAGTAAACTCAAACACAAATCTTACATCAAATATCAAAAAGTACAAGTTAGACATTTTACTGTGAATCAAAATTATGAATTATCATACACCATGTTCCAGTTTAAACCACAGCTGTATGTGTGTGGTGCCATAGAAACATGAGTGTCCAAAAACAGATTCATTGAGCAGCAAAACCACATGGACTTTGTTTTTGTGATGTAGCCTACCTAAAACATTTTAGTCAGAGTTAAATTGACTTAAATGACTAAGAAAGCAGGGCTCGCAAAATTTCAAAATCCCTGGTAGCCCTTCGGGCAGGTACTCTTCAGATTTTGGTAGCCCAAAAATTAATTTACCTAGCCTGAATAAAAAAAGACAATTTTTTTTGAAAAAGCAGATAGGTGTCAATCAAAAATAATTTCAATACACAAATATGAAGGGAGGAATTTATTTTCACTATTTACAGGGTATCTGCAGAATTAAAAAAATAAATTTAAGGCAATCTATGACTTATTTTAAGAGCTGCACAAGTAAAATGAACACAGTATGAGTGGGATTGTACAATGTCTATGATAATAGAAGTATTAAGCCCTAAAATGGCATTCAGATACAGGTTTTCACAAAAACAAAAATCTTATACAACAGCATTTCAGCCTTTAGACCATTTTTATGAAAAGGGATAAATCAAGTATATAAATTTTATTAATTATTAACTTTTTAGAAGGCACACTAACTTCTTCTCTGATGACAGTCAGTTCCCTTCAGATGTATTCACATAAAGACGTCCGTGCTGCACATATTTATTCAGTGTCATCATTGCCTTTTAAAGTTTAATCCAGCCCTATTTCAATTCTTGTCTTCCTGTCCCCAACTGTAAGAGCTTTTGAAATTATAAATAAGACATTTTTTATGCCATTTAACATATTTAATATTTTTTTATGGCCTTAAGTTTGATGCAACTAAATTGAAAAGTTTTTAAAGACCTGTGGGAGATCTGTTTTTAAGATAGATCATCGACAGGGCGGTGATACATTTTGGTAGCCGGAATGAAAAAAAAAACAATAGCCTCGGGACGTTGGGCTAGCGATTTTGCGAGCCCTAGAAATAATAAAATGTTGATAGCATTTGAAGGATATTTGCATCAAAAGGCAAATTTATGCCTGTGAGCCTGGGTTTATGTTATGCTTTGTTAAAAGGTTGTTACTTGTTAAACAAAACAAAAACTGTTGTTTACAGCAAGCAAGCTTTATTGCATATTTATGAGCATTTAGAAAGTATTCAGACAACTTTATTTCGCATTTTGTTACGCGGCAAAGTTATGCTACGTTTTAATTTCTTTCTTGCACATCAATCTATGTACCACACTCCATAATGACAAGGCAAAAACACAGAAGTGACGTAGTATGCAGACTGAAAATATGTCTGTGAAACTAGAAATTTAGCTAATGTGCATCACATTTCACTAGATGATGTTTGAGATGTTTCTACACTTTGATTGTGGTTAACATGTTAAAGGGGTCATCAGATGCCCATTTTCCACAAGTTGATATGATTCTTTAGGGTCTTAATAAAAAGTCTCTAATATACTTTGATTAAAAATTCTCAATGGTTTTGTAAAACAACACCCTTTTTACCTTGTCAAAATGAGCTCAGCAAAAATCATCTCATTCTAAGGGGTTGTTCCTTTAAATGCAAATGAACTCTGCTCAACCCACCCCTCTCTTCTCTCTGTGAAAAGACGGTGTTGTTTACATTAGCCGCATGTAGCCGCGTTTAGCCGCTAAACTTCCTAACTACCACGTTATAAGGAAAGGCGATCGCAAAGATTCATA
>JAHKKF010529418.1:30594-45430 GCA_019740295.1 Labeo calbasu | reverse complement strand
GAAGTCCACTTCCAAAACAAAGATTCACATATAATGTACTCACCCCCTTGTCATCCAAGATGTTCATGTCTTTCTTTCTTCAGTCGCAAAGAAATTATTTTTTTTGAGGAAAACATTTTAGCATTTTTCATATAATGGACTGATATGGTGCCCTGATTTTGAACTTCCAAAATGCAGTTTAATTGCGGCTTCAAACGATCCCAAATGCGGTTGTAAACGATGCCAGCCGAGAAAGATGGGTCTTACCTAGTGTAACGATAGGTTATTTTTTTATAAAAATAACACAATTTGTATACTTTTTAATGTCAAACGCTCATCTTGTCTCACTCTGCCTAATATGTTTTTGTTCCGATTCATGACAGTTAGGGTATGTCAAAAAATCCCCATCTCATGTTCTCCCTCAACTTCAAAATCGTCCTATATCGCTGTTTTACCTTTTTTGTTAAGGGTGTTTGATCTTCTTTGCATGTTCACTTTGCAAAAACTGGGTCGGTACTTCTGCAGCGATGTAGGATGAATTTGAAATGACTTTTGAAGTTGAGGGAAAAATACGATTGGACATACCCTAACTGTCTTAAGCCAGAATACACAGAGTTCAACGAGAGAAAGGCAAGACGAGCGTTTGAGAATAAAAAGTATTTAAATCGTATTTTTTTTTAATGTAAATAACCGATTGTTTCACTAGATAAGATTTAACAAGTTTACAACCAGTTCAGTTAGGACATTTAAGTAATTTTTTTATAAACGTGCCTTAGAGAGAAAAAAAACATAACTGGTGTGCATCTTGACACAAAACAAAGGCACTGATATATTTTAAGATCAGTCAATGCAAGTTTCTTTCAGTTGAAACGGCTCAGATTTACATTTTAGTGTAGGACTAGGCTTAGGCCTAAGCCTTGTCTGTGAAACCAGGGGTTTATATCTGATGTACACTGCAATAAAATGTTTGCAGAAGAAAATTACATTATATATAAGTTTACTGTGAACATCTGTCCAATTTATGGTTTTTGCAATCAATTATGATTTTGCAAAACTATAAATTACCAGATGAAACACAGTACAAAGACATAGGAAGTCCCTCTGTGACATGTTCCATATGATTATATTTTAAAGAAATAGCTAGTATTTTTTTTATTATTATTATTTTCTTTCTCATTTCTATTGTCAGTAGTGTACATTGGGGTGTTTGTGTTACGTTTTCTGTTATTTAGTTATTGGCTCTCAACATGTTTCTGAAGTACCCGCAACACTGCACATTTTGCATGTCTCCTTAATCAAATACACCTGATTCAACTCACTGGCTCATTAGTAGAGACCTAGATGGATGAAAGGAGACATGCAAAAAGTAGTATTAGGCAGGTTCCAGGAACGAGGCTGGGAACCACTGATTTAGTTAATAATGAAGATGAGACTATATCATTTTACTGACTCTCTCGTTAATCCAAATGAAATAATCTTTATTCAAGTCATTTCGTTAATTTGAGTGGCATTAAATGTTATAGTTTCAACAACCAAATCCCCCGAACATGTCCATATATGCGATCTTGATCATATTCTCAATTAGGAAACCATTATAATGTAACCAAAGATAATTTATGAGGAACATAATTGATTACTTTATCTCCTGAGTCTTTTCATGTCATGTTCATTTGACATATGATGCAATGAGCAAACTGTTTAAAAATGACTTATCACTATTTTAGTGTTTATTGCCTTATTTTAGTGTCTTGTGTTACCCTGATGGTTTTTGTAAGTATGACCCTGTTTACTGTCTATATACAAGTACCAGGCCAGTTGTGATGTACTCTGACTTATCATTTGGCTTTCTATTTTACCACTCGCATGATTATGGTCATAATGTAAAAAAAAAAAAAATAGAAAGAAAATATATTTTTTTAATTATAGTGACTGGAACAGACTAAAGGGAGAGTTAACAGATCTGTTATCCATCCAACATTTTCTATTTTAGCACTTGTATGATTATGGTTACAAAGTAAAAAATAGATTGGTCTTAATAGATATTTACATTATATCACTTGATCATTTCACAGCTGCCATTTAACTGGATATTTTTGGTCAGAATGGTTTTCTATAACTATGTAGTACTATTTATTTTTCTTCTTCAGTGAAAATATCAAAACATATAGATTAGATTGTTTTGACAAACAAAATCAATGAAATTAAAGAGATGAAAAAATTGATAAAAACTTACGAAATAAGAAAATTGGAATTGACATATGTTATCCATTCAAAATCTCAAAAAGCTCCAAAATTGTCAAATGCATCTCTTTCACTTGTGTGAAAACTACTGTTGAATGCTAATATGAACTGAAAAACCTCCCAAGAGTACGTCTGGGTGTTTCTCACACAACTTTTGAGTTGGACCAATGAGATTAGGACTTACTTTTTCTATGAGATTTTCTATTTGAGTTTGCAACAAGGTCTGTTCTCTGTTGCCAGGTGGCTAACGTTGGTTGCGCTTCATTGGTTTACCTCTGTGAAAGCATTCACCAGTCACCACTGGTTAAGTAAAGGCAGAGAGGGTGGAAAAGGCATGTCCACCTGAAAGGCCGAGGCGAGACGCGTTCTTGATTGTATCCCATCCGTGAGGAGGTAAGGTAGATGAGCTTTTGATTGGCTGGGGGGCTGGGGGATGGGCGAAGATGGATTTTTGATTGGGTGAGAGAGTGCACAAGGTCCGTTCGGTCAGCCTTGAAGAGAGTGCGTCCCAGCGGNGGGGGGGGGGGGGGATGGGCGAAGATGGATTTTTGATTGGGTGAGAGAGTGCACAAGGTCCGTTCGGTCAGCCTTGAAGAGAGTGCGTCCCAGCGGAGGCCGTCATGATCAATGTGGTCATTACAGCTCTTCTTTAGCTCGACTGGAGCGCTGCTCTGGCTTGGATGTATGGAATAAATTAAGGGGAAATGGGCTATAAAGAGAAGAGGTCAGTTTAGCAGCAAATGTCAGTCTATTCAATGTACCAGCAGGTTGTGTTTATTACTCAGCTTACTGGCTGTGACATACCAGCAAACTATCTTAAATTGTAAATGCACAGGCACAGGGATATCCCAAAACCACATTCAAAAGAAACTTTCGGTTTCTACTTCTGTAGCAAAGGGCAAATATATCAAAAGCAAGCACAAAACCATTTTCCCCATGTCAAACACCGCATTTTGGTTGCAGTTTTTGCAACATTTTTAAAACATTCTGGGAACCACACCTAACAAAATAATAATATAATGTAATAATGTAACTATAATGGATTACATACATTATATAGTTACAAATAGGTTTATACAAATACGTGTAATTTTCACATCTTATTTTTTAGCAAAATAAAACTATTATCTATAACTTTTATTAAAGCTATTATTATTATATTATCTATCTTTCTATCTATCAATCAAATTTCTATTTATGGTTTAAAGTCACATAATCTACATTTTTAAATGAAATATTTGGAAAATGTACACTGTAAAAATGATTTTTTAAGCAGTAAATAAAACAATTAGAGTACTCTTAAAAATAAAGGTTCCAAAAAGGGTTTTTGTAACAATGCCAAAGAACCATTTTTGCTTTCCTAAAAACCCTTTCAGTGAACATTTCTTAAAGAACATTTTTTTTATTAGTTCTTAGAACATTTTATACCTTTATTCACTGCAAAGGACCTATTGTAGAATTAAAATGTTCCATGAATGCTTAAGGTTTTCTAGAGAACCATTGATGCCAATAAAAAGATGCTTTTAAGAGTATATGCTTTACACAGAAAATAGTATTTTAGTCCTTCAATTTCAAATTTCATGTTTAATCAAATGATACCTGCTATTTCTGTATAATTATTTATGATTTTTAACTAGCAATTTTTGAGTGAAATGTCTCAAAGTAAATTCTACACCTTTTTTCAGTGTACTGAAAATGCTTTTATTTACCAAATGTATATTTATGACCATTATGCAAACCATTCTGCATTACGTTATATGTTACAAGATACTGCATAGAGATCTGCTAACAACCTCAAAACAGCATTTCTGAAACATTGTAAAAGTATGTATTTTGTATACAAAAAAAAAAAAAAAAAAACATTTTCACAACCTTTTCAGAACTTCAGATGTGCACTGAGATGAATTCTCATTTATTCTGCACTAGTGTGGATGTAGCATAATGTTTTAGCAATGGCTTGGCTTCGTATAAATGCCCTATGTCCTTAATGTTCAAATAAGATTATTTTATTCTACAAGCACCTAAATGCAGTTGTGTTTAAGCTTTACTTTTTTTTTTCTTTTTTTTTTTTTTTAATGGATTACATGCTTCCGCAACCATTACGAGGCCAGAATAACCAGAGTGGTTGACAGAGGCCATTTGGATCCATATCACAGTGGTGGTTTGAGCCTGGATGGTAAAAATGAATGTTTTCAGAGATTTCCCAGAGGGAGAAAGCTAGCAGCTTTGTTCCTTTTCACAAGCTCATCTGACACTCGCACCCTCTGCCTGAACCGTATTTGGATACGAGAATGACTGTTTGCTTGTTTTAATGGATCTGCTGTGTGGAACATCTCCAGACATATAACAGTGACTGAGAGAGAATGAACGAATAGGAGGGAGAGAGATAGATTAATAGAAGGAGAATGAGACATGAGCCATTTGGGGGAGCTACAGCACCGAGCTACGAAAGGCTTATCGGATAAAAGTGCTGGATTCAGGGATATACAGTATATAAGTGAATCTCATTTATATGAAAACACAAAATTTCACTCCAATATTATCTTTAAAAAATCTATATGGTCCAGCTTTTTATAACAAAACATCTAAAATATAACATGTTCTTGACAGGTTTTGGGAGCTTCACCCATGTTTGTTTTGCCTGTCTTTCTTTTTGTGTTCATGTTTGTACAGACAAACAGTGTGGTCTCATTGTAAACTGGAAAGAATGAAATAGAACTCTATTCTCTGTGCCAAGCCTGTGAGAATCTGTCACTCTTTTCACCAGCCCAGGTGTTCAGATAAACTGTCTCTTGGGGCATGTCAGTTTAACCCTATCAGATAACAATAATATTTGTTTCTCTTTGTCAGCCCACAGCTCTTTCGCCTGTGCAATAGCTCGAACTCCCTAATAATCAACAAACAGACCAGATAGGAGAAAACAAGGATGTGACTGGATGATACAGTGTTATACAACAGGGGGAAAGGGAAAGCTGTATTATTTCAAACTAAATTGTAGTGTTTTACGAAACAAACTTGATTTCATAGATTAATGAATAGCTTTGCCTTATCTGGGCAATCCTAGATTTGAAGAAAAGTATATTTCTGTGAATTAGACTTGAAGGGGTCATCGGATGCAAAGTTCACTTTTTCATGTTTTTTTGAACATTAATGTGTGTTGGCAGTGTATGTACACATCTACCCTATAATGATAAAAATCCATGCAGTGGTTTTTTATTCATCTGTATAGTATAGTATCCCCTTTTTCAAATCGAGCCATTCTCAGATCACACTGACAGAGGCCGCTTCTACGATAGTTGACTGACATGAGCGTCTTACCTCAGATCAGCTGTAACAGTTGTTTCGATGCCGGAGCAGGGATGTAAGTTAGACAAGAATATCTCCGATTGAGCAATTGAGGTGTTGTGTTGCTGGATGTAATAATGAACATAGTGGTCGTCATTCGCTCCCGACATCTGAGCCGCTGAAGATGCAGTGCAAATCATTTGTGAACCAGCTTCACCTACAGCAGTATGTTTTTTTTTTTTTTTGTGAATCTCTGCAATCACCTTTGCCAATTACATTCTAGTTAGCAAGTTTTGCGGCTAAACGCGCTAAATGCAGCTAAAGTAAACAATCTCAGAGCAGCCTATCACTCCAAAGAGAGAAGAGAGGGGCGGGGCAAGCAGAGCCTATTTGCATTTAAAGGAACAATCTTTGCAGAGCTCATTTTGTCAAGGTAAAAAAAGTGTTGTTTTACACAACCATTGAGAATTTTTAACCAAAGTATATTTAGACTTTTCATTAAGACCTTAAAGAATTATATCAACTTGTGGAAAATGAGCATCCGATGACCCCCTTAAAGGGGCAGTTCATGCAAAAAAAATAAATAAAATTATCTCATTTATTTACTCTTATGTCATTCCATAGTCATCCCATAAGACTTTTGTTTATCTTCGAAAGACAAATAATATTTTAATATTTATGTACAAGAATATTTTTTAATGAAACCTGAGATATTCCTCAACTGAAAGATCATTTATTCAAAATGTTTAAGATCCAAAATCCAAATTTGAAAAGGTTTGTGTGTATAAAAAAAGTCTTTATTTACAAAATATCTTTTCTTCCGCATATACCTCTGACAACCATTCTTGGGAGAACCATAACGCATGTGTGCTGTCTCAACGCGAAAGTGGACGAACATCTTAAGGGTTTGAAAGAAAGTCTTATGGGTCAGGAACAACATGAGTGTGAGTAATTGAGGATAGATTTTTCATTTTTGGTGAACTGTCCTTTAAGCAAACGTTTTAAAAGGATACCCTTACCAAAAAGTAGTATATTTCAAGTTTATTTTATTTAGTATACTTAAGTAAAATTCAACAATATTTTTAGTATACTTTATGTAGTAAGTATACAAATATCAGTGTACTAGTAGTATACTTGTAAGTGTACTATTTCAGTACTCCTTGGGACTAAATTGGCCCACTTTCTAGTACATAAAAGTATACTTTTAAGTATACTTTAAGTATAACAATAACATTGAGTACACAACTAGTTTACAATCAATATTAAATAAAAATCAATATTTTTAGCTTGTACTGCAACTGTGCTAAAAGGTATAGGTATACTGTTTGTTTACGAATTAAATGCTTGTAATAGCATTTTTAGTACACTCTGAAGTATAGTATACTTGAAGTACAGTAAACTACTAGTTTAGTAGTTTTATACTGCAAGTATAATTGTGTTTTCTTTAAGTGAACTTTACAGCATACTTTGAGTATGCTACTATGTCCCTGTCTAGGTAATAATTTGTATATATTTTGTTATATGAATATCTGAACATATGAACATATGAAAAAAAAAAAGGACAGGATATTTAAACCCAACCATTGTTTGTCTTCAGAACACAAATTAAGGTTTTTTTTTGCTACAAAAAGCATTCTTGTAGTTTCATAAAATTACGATTGAACCACTGATATCACATGGACCCCTTTGGTCGATGTTCTTGGTACCTTTCTGGACCTTGAACGTGGTAGGACCCTTGCTGTCTATGGAGGGTCAGAGCGCTCTTGGATTTCATCAAAAATATCTTAATTTGCATTCCAAAGATGAATGAAGGTCTTACAGGTTTGGAACAACCTGAGGGTGAGTAATTAATGACAGCATTGTCATTTTTAGGTAAACTGTCTTTTTAATTTGCTCTCCATTTCATCTCATTACTGTATGATAGTTAAAAAATCTCATTGGTGACGGTTCACTCATTTTTGTTTAGAATGTTACAACACAATGCATTATGCGCACCTGTGAAAGAATCATTATGTTGGAATAACATAATTTGTGAACAATTATCTGATAATCAAATAGCAAATTCACAAACATTAAAAATCATTAACATCACGAAAAAAAACATCTGCTCAATGTAGACTGCAACATTTTTGTTGACTGACATGTTGGTTGTTGTGTTGAAAACAAAGCTGTCAGCTGCAAATTAAAGGCTGAAATTGTAATAGTTGAAATTATGTTGTTTGAAATAATGTCAGTGAATTGCCACTACAATAAACACATACAATAAAGACAAGTTTATAGATATTGTGAGAGATAACAGCATTTGTCAGACTTCCAACTTGAAAATCTGGATGGAGTTTGTCAATGTGAGCCACAGCTTTTAAATGTTTAATGCTAAAAGGGAAGCAATTATGAAACTAAGGCTAATTTAGCTACAGTGGATGGTAATGCTTACATTTAATCACAAACAGTCTGGCTACATTTGAATATGCATACTTCCTCACTACTCACTTTGCTGCCCCATGCCATGAGGCAACGGCAATGGAGTTGTGTGTGGCACATGATAATAAATGACAACATGACGAATGAATGTAGTCTGGATTACATTCATTCTACAAATATTCATACTATATAGAATATAATTTCTAATGTTAGCAAGTATTTATTCAAAAGATGTCTACTGTGTGTGTGAGAACAGTCTTAGTCAAAAGTACAGTATGCGCTAAAAGTACTATAAGAATGTGAAAAATCAGTAAAGCGAAGTGCTTTATAAAGGCACCTGAAGACTTCAAGCTACGAAATATGGCAGAAATACTTCAATTTCATCAAGAGAAGTAGCCTATACAATGTTACACAAAGATGGTGGCATTCCACAATTAATGCTAAACATATTTTTAACTAAATACAAGTAAATACAACAAGTTCAAGTACATGTGACAATAAAACCTGTTCACCAAACTGTTTTCTCGTGACAACACAACAAAAAGTGCAAAAAATGAAGGGGTATGAATACTTTCACAAGGCACTGTATATGCTTATTCATGTACAGTGCCTTGCGAAAGTATTCATACAAGGGGTAAGGTTTTTTTGCATTTTTTGTTGTGTTGCAGTCTTATGTTAAAATGCTTTAAATTACTTTTTTCCCCACATCAATTTACACTCCATACAGCATAATGACAAAGCACAAAACAGGTTTGTACTAACTTTGCAAATTTATAAAAAAAAATAAAAATAAAAAACTGAAATTATTCCATTGCATTAGTGTTCATACCCTTCTCTGTGACACTTAAAAAAAGGGCACAGGAGCATTCATATTGCTTGTAGATGTAATTACACTCCGAGGGGTGTTAACCTGTGGCAAATTCATTTGAATAAGTATGATTTGGAAAGGCAAACAGCTGAAAATGCATATCAGAGCAAAAACCAAGCCCTGAGGTCAAAAGAACTGCCTGTGGAGCTCCTTGAAGACACACGAAAGCCCACTTGGAACTTTGGTGTTTTATTTTTAATAAATTTGCAAAGTTGCAACAGATCTGTTTGTGCTTTGTCATTATGGAGTATGGAGTGTAGATTGATGTGGGAAAAAAAAGTAATTTAAAGCAGTTTAACATAAGGCTGCAACATAAAGGTGTAGGGGTATGAATACTTTTTCAAGGCACTGTATCTGCAAAACAGCATCTCCTGAAAGTCGGGCTGAAAGGATGGTCTCAGCCTCAGAATTCACGCCCACGCTAAACATCTAATGCATATGGCTGACTTATCTGGAAACACTTCAAAGTCGTCATCGGACTGGTTAGATTATACAGGATTTCAGGGAGCCGTGTGTGTCGCGTTCTTTAACGTTCTGCCTGGAAACAAAAATGCTGTGGCGCCAAACCCCCTCACGAAAGAAGAAAGCTGTCGTGATTACAACTGTGACAACGAGTGCTTATCATGATCAACTAAGCGCTGTATTTTCAAAAGTATGTAAAAATGTAAAGTTTGCGGCATAGAATCTTTAAAATATGTCAGAGAGTTTTACACACACGTCCCTAAACATCACGCTTCTTTTAGGCACAAAAAGAATTGTGATTGCCAGTCATATGGCTTCTTGGGCAGGCCTTGGCCATTCAAAGCGGCCAGACCTTCTGCCGTCAGTCTGAAGGTCTGTTTACGCGAGACTAGGCAAAGGAAAACGAATGAATCAATCAATCAATCAATCAATCAATTAATTCCTGTTCATTACATATATTGTGTCCATATAAACACCAATGAACCACCAAACACAAAAACACAAACTAATAAATATTTACTTGGATATGCACGCTTCAATATATATTGACAGAATGCTGTTTAAGGTGGTTGCATACCAGAAATCAGGGTAACATGCAAAAAACCTGATTGGCTAATGCTGAAAAGGAAAGCGAATTGAACATTAACATGACCACACAATTTGTCACCTTATTAGGCATAATCATTTTATGAACATGCATGTAAATGCACTCATTAATGGCTGCAGAACCTTTTAAGCCAATCACCTGAGCTGTAAATGTCTAATTACTCTGGAGCCTCAGAACAATGCTGATTGGCTGATGGTACTAGAAGAACATGGCATGTCATCCCAGATACCTGATACAGATAATGACTCCTATGTTAGCAGATATGGAAAATCAACCTGATCTCACAGTAAAATATAACTACTTTAAAAGGTGGTGACTTCGTATGAAAATGTGAATGCTACAAAGTAAGCACGAAGGTCCACCCTTAATCTCACCCCTAAACATAGCCATCAACTGGGGCAGAAACAGATCATATGAAAATGTACAAATGAGATTCATACAAATTCATACAAATTAGTCACCTAACCATAAAATTGTTACAAATTGCCCTGAGATTTGGAAAAATCTAAATGCTTTTCATGCTTGTATAAGCACCTTCCAAAACAGAGTCAAGCACTTGATTTATGTTATCTTAATATTAACTAAACGTTGTAAGTTTGGATAGACCTGTAAAATATGTGAAGCATAAAATCATAATTCGTAGCTTAAATGTGCTGACTCATAAAACAGAGGCGTGCAGGTGGCGTTTATTCTGAAACTAAGTACGTGACTCAAAACACATTCTTTACATTGTTGAGGAAGTTGGTCTAACCACTGTAATTTTAAGTAAACCTTGTTTTCAGTCAATTAAACTCTCAGTGAACTGAAACTCATTTGGGTAGCCAGAGAGGCAACAAATGCAATATGGTTAATGGCATCATTTAGCAGAGAGCTGTGGCTCACACACTGATGGGGCCCGCTGAAGGAAAGAAAAGAGAAACATTACAAAGTGTAATTACTTTAAGCACCATTAGGGATGCAATAACTTTCAGGGAAAACAAAGTCCAGCTTTCTGTCTCCTCTTGAATTGGACAGAGAAAAAGAGCGAGGCTTTCTAACTTTGTCTTTTTCAAATTAAAACAGCAAGAATGGAATAGGCTGTTGTTGGTGGTATTTTTTGCCCATAAAGACAGCTGTTTTTATTTATTTATTTATTTATTACCCTTTGTATTTTAAAGGTCTGTTCATTATTAAAATGATTGTTTAAATTGGCTGCTTATGCACTAACTGTGCAGTGAATTAATGCTGTTTGCTAAAGCAAGCATCAAGGCAAGCTAGCCCTGATGAAAAAAAAAAAAGCTAGTTGGCTGGTTTTAGCTGGTCTTCCAGCCTGGTCATAGCTGGTCTTAACTGGTTTTAGATGAGTTTTGACCACTTCTTTAGCTGGTCAGACTGGGCCAGGTAAGACCAGCCAACCAGCTTTAAAGGAGTAGTTCACTTGCAGAACAAAAATTTACAGATAATGTACTCATCTCGTTGTCGTCCAAGATGTTTATGTTTTTTGAGGAAAACATTTCAGGAATTATCTCCATGTAGTGGACGTCTATAGCGTCTGCGAATTTAAGATTCCAAAATGCAGTTTAATTGCTCTAAACGATCCCAGTCAAGGAATAAGGGTCTTATCTAGCGAAATGATCAGTCATTTTCTAAAAAAATAAAAATGTACATACTTTTTAACCTCAAATACTTGTCTTGTCTAGTCTAGTTCCTTCATAACCACACAACAAAACCCTAACAACCACCAGAACATTCTGGCAACTGCACATGAATACACTCAGAACACCTTAGCAACACCCAGGCAACCAGCTGAACATCATAAAACAATGTGCTAAAACAACCAAAACACCTTAACAACACCCAGACACCACAGAGCATAGTAATGTGCTAAAAAAAAAAACATTAAATACATTAGCAACACCCTGGCAACCAACAGAGCATCCTAGGAACTGAATAGCAATGTGTTAAAACAACAAAAAACACCTTAACAACACCCTGACAACAAGTTGAACATCATAAAACATAGCAATATGTTAAAAACAACCAAAATACCATAGTGACATAGCATAGTAATGTGTTAAAAAAAAAATTAAATACCTTAGCAACACCCTGGCAACCCGCAGAGCATCCTAGGAACTGCATAGCAATGTGCTTAAACGACCAAAACACCTTAACAACACCCTGGCAACAAGTTAAACATCACAGAGCATAGCAATGTGCTAAAAAAATTATAATACCTTAGCAACACCCTAGCAACCAGCAGAGCATCCTAGGAACTGCATAGCAATGTGCTAAAACAACCATAACACCTTAACAAAACACCCTGGCAACAAGTTAAACTTCATAGAGCATAGCAATGTGTTAAAAACAACCAAAATACCATAGTAACAATCTGGCAACCAGCTGAACACCATAGAGCATAGCAATGTGCAATTTTTTTTTTAATACCTTAACAACACCCTGGCAGCCAGCCGAACATCAAGGAGCATAGCAATGTGCTAAAAAAACACTTTATTTATCACACTTTATTTTATTTAAAGTAATATGCATGCTAATAAGCAACTAGTTAATCCTAAACCCTAACCCACACATCAACTCACAACCATCAGAACACCTAGTAAGTGCAAAAACCCCTCAAAACTATTTTGCAATGGTCGGTAACCACCTAGAAGACCCTGGCAACCATCCAGATGACCCTAGCAACTACATTGTAAGTAAAAAGCTAAAAAGTCTCAAAACACCTTGACAGTTTGATTCTACATGTGATGTTTGACATTCAGGCATCTAATAGAAAACATTCTGCAGCAACCAAAAACGATATTTGATTTGTTACACCATGAAGTAGTGGTCTAGAAAAATTGTGCTTTTGTTGAAATAATAAAAAAACAATGAAGGCTCATGGGACATTAAGCAGTGCACTCTAAATGTCCCTTATGATATTGTCCTGGTTTTAGATCATTAGCTCTATATGGTCCCCATTGCGTTTCAAGCGGCAACTGAAGATAGTTTTACTGTTATTACTGTGTGCTCAATTAAACTGTGAATTTGAGGCAGTTTGCAGTGTTGTCTCAGTGAATCGCTCTTTATGACAGGAAGTGCAAAGGGTTTAATGATGTACAATATGATGAGTAGGTGTACATTACATCCTCCAATCCTTCTCTTTCTCTCCGCTATAATATGACCTCTCTGAACACACTGAGGACTAGTGATCAATAACAGCTGGAAAGAACAATTTGCATATTTATTACGTTCAGCTCTAATACTTCTAAATAAGCTGTTTGAAAAGGTAGAGGCGGCCCTGAGAGACGTTTGTATGGTCACTGAATAAGTGAGTCTCTCCATATTCCGCATGGCACTCCTTTAGTTAGTCTCCATTGGCTTAAATTTGTTTGTGTGCAATTGATCTTTCAAAGTGTTTACACATAATCTTTAACCTTTTATTGGAAAGGAATCTGTTTTGTTAATAAGCATCTTATTCACATACTTCCAGAATAGTTTAAAAATACATTTTTTTTGTAATTATTTTTAATTAAAATGATTTATTTTAATTATGTTTATTATACAATTAATTTAAAATGCTGTTCTGTTTTGTTCGAGTGGGTCGAATTTATAAAAGTTAAAATAATACAAAATACTAAATACTGACTCAATAATATCTCAGTATTATAGACATAAGGCATAAACAATTCATTTATGGTGTCGCTGTTACATGTTCTCACTATTACAATAACAATTAATTATGCATAATTAAATGCAAGTAACCCTAAACCAAACCATATTCCTAGCCCTAACCATATAGTAAGTACATGTAGTTAATTAATATTACTCAATACTTAAACGTGTAATTACACTGTAACAAGGACACCTTAAAAAAAAAATGTACATCTACATTTACATTTTACATTCATATTACATTTAATAATTTAGCCGCATGATAGCTGTAAAAGAGCAAAAATGTACTCTGGAATATTTTGGGAATTAAAGCCCAGTGTTAGACAGTGAGTCCTATGTCCCAGGACTCATGTACTGTCTTACTACATACAGTCATGGGCAAAAATATCGGCACCCTTGTAATTCTGTCAGAAAATGCATTATTCACATATTCACGTGCTTATAGTTTTTGTTTGCACTGCAACAACACAAAAACCTGAGAAGAAAAGTCAAACTTGATAAAATGTCACACAGAACTCAAAAATGGACTGGACAAAATAATTGGCACCTTGTCAAAATTGTAAGAAATAATTGCTTTTCAAGCATGTGATGCTCCTGTAATTTGTATTTAGACACACCTGTAGCAAGTAACAGGTGTGGGCAATATAGTAATCACACTTGCAACCAGTTAAAATGGAGGAAAGTTGACTCAACCTTTGTGTTGTGTGTCACACTGAGCATGGAGAAAAGAAAGAAGTGTTGTCTGTGGATTTGAGAGAAAAAATTGTGGGAAAACATGGACAATCTCAAGGCTATAAGTCTATCTCCAGAGATCTTAATGTTCCTGTGTCCACTGTGCACAATATTGTCAAGAGGTTTACAGCCCATGGCACTGTAGCTAACCTCCCTAGATGTGGACGGAAGAGCAAAATTAATGAAAAATTAAAACTAAGGATCGTTCGAATGGTGGATAAAGAACCCAGCATAACTTCCAAACTAATTCCAAACGAGCTGATCTGCAGACACAGGGTATAACAGTGTCAGCTCGCATTATCCGTTGACATCTGAATGAAAACGGATGCTATGGTAGGAGACCCAGAAGGATACCACTGCTGACACAAAGGCATAAAAGACTGGAGTTCGCCAAAACTTATGTGACAAAAGCACAGTCCTTGTGGGAGAACGTACTGTGGACAGATGAGACAAAATTAAAGTGTTTTGGTAAAGGACATCATGGCACAGTTTACCGAAAAATAAATGAGGCCTTCAAAGAAAAGAACACAGTCCCTACAGTCAAACATGGTGGAGGTTCAAAGATGTTTTGGGGTTGCTTTGCTGCTTCTGGC
>JAHKKF010529418.1:0-30544 GCA_019740295.1 Labeo calbasu | reverse complement strand
AGGTCATGGGTCTTCCAGCAGGACAATGACCCGAAACACACTTCAAAAAGCACTCAGAAATGGTTACAAACAAAGCGCTGGAGAGTTCTGAAATGGCCGGCAATGAGTCCAGATCTGAAACACTGTAGAACACCCGTAGAGAGATCTCAAAACAGTAGTTGGGAGAAGGCATTTTTTAAATCTGAATGACCTGGAGCAGTTTCCAAAAGAAGAGTGGTCCAAAATTCCAGCAGAGAGGTGTAAGAAACTCATTCATGGTCACAGGAAGCGATTGATTTCAATTATTTTTTGCAAAGGGGGTGCTACCGAATATTAAGTTAAGGGTGCTAATAATTTTGTCCAGTGCATTTTTTTTTGGTTCTGTGTGAAATTTTATCAGATTTATTTCTTCTCTGTTTTTTTGTGTTGTTCCAATGCAAACAAAAAAATAAACATGTGAGTACCAAAATATTTGCAACTGCAACAATTTTCTGAGAGAAGGGTTGCATTTTCTGACAGAATTGCAAGGGTGCCAATATTTTTGGCAATGACTGTACAACAGGTACTTTCCCATCGCCATCGTAGTACATACCTTGCGTATAGGTACGCCAATGGGGATACAGCCTTAAACTCAATAGCAAGGCTGAAAACAGACAAGTTGGAGTCTGGGGCTCAGGTGCGGCTTCCGCAGCAAGGCCAGACAGAGTCCATCCAATCTCAGCCGAGTTATTTAAAGGAGAAGCGTTTTAAACGTGCGTCAAGTCGCAGATGTTATCACCCCCACAATGAGCTGTCTCCAAACAGTGGTTTGAGAGCCTGCAGACAGCTGTTTGTTTGTCTTTGTAATGTCTCCAGGGAAGAGTCGCTGAATGAGACGGTCTGTCTCGATGGGGTGCAACCCGCAGAATAAATCAATAAAGACGTGGAGACGCTACAGAGAGGAGGAAAGGAAATGGAATTTACTTTGTAGACGAGAGATGAGAAAATTACCCGGCTTCATTGCCATGCCGGTCCAGATAGCAGCATAATGTATGGACCGTATCGAAACTGTGAGCAAAACGAAGAGCTAAATATCCCTCCATCTCACTGGAGAGAACAAGTTATTTCTCCCCCGCAGTCATTTTTATGCAATAAGCCTGTTAAACATGGAGGCGCCCCATTCGTCATTTTTTTTTTCAGCCAATGACATTTGTCAGGAACACAGGCTCTGTATTATTAAAGGCTCTTAAGAATAACACTGAAACATGAGTTGATTTCATGTAGCGGATTCATAATAACAGCTCTTGACAGGTTCTGCCTCCCCTAGAGCTGAGAGATCAGATGTGTTTTGTACTTTTACAAATGTAGGATGGTGTTGTGTAGAGGTGAAGTGTGTCATTTTATGCTAAAATACGTCGTCATATGCCAAATGACTATGCCTATACAAATATTCATTGCTGTTTGAATGTTTATTTGCCTAAATACTGTGAACACTGACTCTGTGGTACTTTCAAAATACACTAATGGTGCATTCGTGTCAGAACGGTCGTATTTATGAGCTGAACACACATGAATCCCACCTCAATGTCCTAATTATGAGTTGCAAACTTGGAACTTGGATTTATGTCAGTAGCTGTTTCCATGCAAATTTGGGAATTTAACTTATGTGCAAATTTGGAATTTTGCATAAAACATCTGCAGATATAGCACTGTTTCCATCCCATGTGTTCAATAGAACAAAATTGTCTTTTCCTGGGAAATTACTGCAAAATGTCTGCAATAAAAATAGAAGTGGCTGCAATTGGAGAAGAAACTACGCCTTTTTTTTTTGTACATTATAAATGACTTGCGTCTCTGATCACGCAGATGAATCGCAATAAACAGTCATGTTACCCTGCGTTTGCAGGAGGACACCTGGTGTCTGTGAATGCAATTATGTGAGACAGATCTGGGAGGGAATTAAACCTAATCATTTTCATGACAGACTTTGGCTCAGGCATTTCAGAATGATCAAAGCAACATTTGAGATGCTGTGCAATGAAACTGGTCTGCTGGTTTTAGTCCAATTATCCAATCACATCCACTGTTGAGGCAAAGTCACGTGAGTTTTTTGTTGCGATTCACCGTCGCAAAGGGATGCCAAAACGTTCGAAAGGTTCAGGGCCACTTTTAGTAAAATGCCTATTATTCCTAAACTGAATTAGATATCTTCACCAAACTCAGGACACTTATGTAAGTCAATCTGAGGTCACAGAAAAAAAATTGCAGAGTTTGGCCACTTGCTGGCGCTATTAGAGGTAAAAAAAAACAACAAGCCATAAACAGAGCTAAAACTGCAAACATTTGTCCTTTCAACATGAAAATCGCTGTGGTCCAAAGTGTCACAAGTGTCTATAAGGAAATTTGTGTATCTCAAAAAACATGGCCGGCATCGGCCGACAAAGTTTGAGTACCTGTAAGACAAGATTAACGGAGGCCGATTGGAACGAAACTCTGTGGGTCTGTTTGACTCACGGCCCCAAAGGTCTGAGAGAAATTTGAAAGAAATCTGCTACTGGGGATATCGCATTTTTCAAGGGTGTAAAAAGATTGTACATTGTGCGTTTTTTCGCACATATGTGCGGTATTTGTATTATATGATAGAACTGCTCATTCCGGACAACCACTGCTGTCAGTCAGATCATTTGCTAAATATTTGAGAAGATGTCAAAAACCTACTTTTTGCAAACTAGTTCTAGGCCATTTGCTCAGTCTGGAAAAAAAACACTGCAGTACAATTCTCTGGACTCTCTAGGGCAATAATTATACAAAAATGTTGAAATTTACCCTTTGAGAGACTATAACAGGGTCATTTTAAAAAGGGGCCTGTCCAAATGTACCCAAAATCCTATGAAGCCTAAAGGAAAATTCAAAGCTTCACGAAAACTGGTGAGCACATCCAACAGGTGATTCTAAACAAGCACACAACATTTTATGGAGATCGAACCACAGCTGGCGCTGTAACAGTTAAAAAGGATTTAAAAACACTGAATTTTTTTATGGTAAATGACCTGGTCCCACCTAATCATTGATTTAGGTGGGTACAACCTTGCTAAATTATATGTAATGTCTTTTTTCTTATATGCTTAAATGCCTTAAGAGCTTGAACCACAGTAATTGCTGCTTGCAGCTACATTTTGGTAAATGTGTTTTCATCATAGTCTATGCAAATATCTTCTTATCAGATAAAAAAAAAATAATTAACCGCCTCAGTTGAGGGTGTACGTTTTTTATGCACATTTTTAGAATTTATTTGATTCTTGGCATTTCCATCCAACTTGTTTTTTTAAGCAATAGCCCATAACAATATGTGGATGGAAACTTATCTAGTATGAAAATGTGGGGGACGGAATAGCTGTAACACTATAGCTATTCCGTCCCCCACATTTTCTCATCATCAATTCATTCATTTCAACAAATCTACCATCAATACACCTATATTCTTAATCCTAGCCAATATATAAACTTAATAACTACCTTACTAACTACTAATAAGCAGCAAATTAGTAGTTTATTGAGGCAAAATACATAGTTAATGGTTTGTTAACAGCGAGAATTGGACCTTAAAATAAAGTGTGACCAAAAATGTTTGTTGAATCTTTTGTAGACAAGGGTACATTGCTATCTTGCCCTGACACAAAATGTGATTATGCCTTCTCAAATCGTAAAAATAAACTTCCCAAGAGGACTTGAATGCAACATGACATCTATGATGCTCAAACAATGCTGTGAGTTTAGGGCAGGGCTATCTCTTGGGTTGTGACCTAGAAATGGGCGCAGGTGTGTTCTGACAGGGTTTTGGACAGCAGGGAAAACAATCCGCAATGCAAATAATATTGTATTTTATGGTAATCTGTGGTATTTTGGCAGAGATTCATGTAAATCAGTCAAATTAGGTGGATGTGGACATAGACATGGTGGCACGACATGCCTTTATCTTTGAAACCTACAAAGGATAAACATGGTTTGTGCCAACTACAAACTACAATGACTGCCAAGAACATAAAAAACATTTGAAATTCAACAGAAACTATACACTGTAAAAAACAAACAAAAAAAAAACAAATTGTTGAACCAACTTAAAATAATGTTACCCAGCTGCCTTAAAATTTTAAGTTCAGTCAACTCAAATAAATTTAGTAAACTTGAAATGTTAAGATGACAACTTAGATATTTGAGTTGACTAAACAAAAACTTTGCTTTGTTAAAAGCTGTTAAAAGCTTGTTACCCAGCTGCCTTAAAATTTTAAGTTGAATATACTCAAATATCCAAGTTGTCACTTAGTACAACTTAACATTTCAAGTTGACTGAACTTAAAATTTTAAGGGTTACAAATTATTTTAAGTTGACTCAACGAATTGTTTTTTACAGTATACTTAGTTTTGCACATTGTTGGGCTTAAGGTTCATGGTTATGTTGATAAATTTAAATGTTTGTCTTCTAGGCATTTATGTTTTTTTTTCCCCCATGTGTTATGTTTATCCTCTATTACACGAGAATCCAAAAAAACTGGATCCCAAGGTTCCAGTAACAAATATTGTATACTTAAAATTGTAAGTAAATCTACAATTTAAATATAGTTATTGAGAATATCTAGTCAATTCTTCTAACAGATTTAATTTATTTTGCAATTAAATATGATTTTGACAATGTTCATGACAGTTTTATTAAGTTTCACACTTACATACTTAAATTAGTCATGCCAAAACTTACCACTCAGAACACGAACGATTGTTCAAGAAACTTTATTTATGGATTTTCTTTGCTTTCCATTTAACACATCAAAATTAACATCAGGTCTTACATGTCATCTCGAGTCCTGCAAGATGACTTCATCATCAGTCACTACTGAGTCTTGACAAGTGCTTGAATGCATAAGGTGACACCCTACTGAGAGAACTCAGTTTAACAGTACTAGACACCCATTGTAGTACATTATACAATTACCTATCATGAGCCATAAATGAACAGCAGCCACCAGGGCAGCCCAAAGGTCAGGCAAACCAAAAACTGTGGCCACATTCAAGTAAAATGGGTTGTGATTGGTATCTTTGGATCAGTAGGGCAAGTTGGTGGCACATCATGTGCGAACACAGCATGTATTGTGTTTGATTAGATACCAACAAGTGTAGGTGTGAGATACACAAGCTTTGACGTAAGGCTAATACTACACACACAAATACAAATACTGTTACACACACACAAGAATAACAAGCCACAGTTGATAAAACATAAACAGCAGAGGCTCTTTTGACATCTGAATTGCCTGGTTGCATATAAGGACATTGTTTCCATGGTCTTTAGTATATATAGGTGAATATCATCAAAACTCAAGAAATATCTGGGTCATATTTTACTATAATTAAAAGAAAATGTGCTTATCATTCATGAGAACAATGTCACAACGCAATGCAAATATACACAATACAACTCAATTTCAAAAAGTTTGTCGTTAGGAAAAATATATTTTCTTTTTAATTCCAAGCTGAAATTGGATTTCTTTCACATACACGACAATCGTGCGAAGCTCATTTCCACCAAAAAAAAAAAAAAAGCTTTGATAAATCAAAATGATGTCAATTAAGTCAATTAAGAGTCAATTAAGAGATAAAAAAAGTATACATTATAATAAAGCCAAGATAGGGTTGAAGTTGTAGTAATTTTATTATTTGTTATTTTTATTAGTATTTTTTGTATTTCTGTTTATTTTTATTTCAGTTTATTTGTTTCAACTTTTTAGAATTATTATGTTTTTAATATTTTTTGTATTTTTTTTATATTTTTATTTAGCATTACTTTTTTTCAGTTTTCAATTATGATCTTTTTATATAATATTCCTGAATTTTTAAGTCATAATTATGATTTACCAAAACACAATTTTATTTTTCTTATCTGGTGGAAATAAGCTTACAATCTTTTAGTCTATGAAGGACATGAACAATGTTTTCCCTGTAATGGCTACAGAGGTTGTGTTGCCTCTACAGATGCATCATGGGAAATCCATGCCCTCAATCACTAGTATAGCTCAAGGAAACACTTTAAAAATTGCATATTAAAGCAGCTGACATGCACAACAGTGAAAAGCAATTTCTCTGTCTATCATGAACTCCTTCACTCTTAGATACCGCAGGAACAATAAGATCTTTCAGAAGAAATAAGACATCAGCATAGGAAACGCAAACACAAAATTCATTATAAAGGGAGGAAATATTCTCGGGGGGCACAACCAAGGAAGACAACGCAGAAAAGAGCGCTACAGTATATTTACATTCCGTGTGATGAACAGCTGTACATACACTGACCCTGCAGTGACATTGTGTAGCTGTCAATGTCTAGCTCACTAATGCTACATTGTGATGCATGAAATGTCTGGAAAACAAAACCAACTGTGGTAAGAGTGGAAATGATACATTAGAACTGGTCAAACATCTCAGAGGTATATTTTTGGGGAACCGGATTTAGTGACGTGATATTTGGATAATAACAATAAGGAATAGTATTTTTAGTATTTTTTCCACACTATGGAAATCAAAGACTACCAGCAACTGTTTGGTTGCCAACATTCTTCAAAATATCTTCTTTTATGTTCAACAGAAGTAACTAGTGCTTGCAAATTTGGTGGTAAGTAAATGACGACAATTTTTTAATCTCTTTAACAATAACACTGCTGGCAGCGATTAACAACCTAAGATTGATTTTGGAACTTTTTTTAGTAAAATGATGGCAGAATGTAAATTTTTGTCCAACAAAAAGTTCAACATAAACCACAACGTTTTTTTGGTATACCAATAACTTTATCAGCGGACCACCTCATGTGCTTTATATCTGCAAAAAACAGCAAAGGTGCAATCAAGAGGAATGTTTTCATAAACATACCAGAGTTTTCACAGTTCCAAGAATTTGACTTTGGGATTCAATTAACGCTACTCTCAAGACCAGCTTGATCGTTGTGGAAGACAAATGCTGACAACTGGAAGTTGTCGCATACAGCAAGAGATATCACCAGCAAGGATCTTCAAGGACTTCAAGGGTTGAAATGAAAAACGGTAATACTAACGCCTTAGCTAATCCTATCTCACACAAATCTCATACAGCCTACATAAATGCTGTGAAAATGGTTTTGACTCCACCTCTGTGTGTTTCCAAAGCATCTTCATGAGGATTATCTGGGTAAAACAGCAAAAACAGCATGACATTGTGCTGAGCTCAAGGTGACTCTTCAATTCAAAGAATCTCAATCCTTCATGATTCAGTTGGAGGCTTCTTAAGTGGAGTGGAGATCTATATTGCACAGTGAGCGTACGGGTCCTCAAACACTGACTGCTCTTCGATGCCTCTCGCAAACAGCTTGATCAACTGGCAGTGGACCCTAAGACAGAGAAAGAAACAAAAAAATCAAATGAAATGCTAACACTTCACTGGAACAAACAGCATACTAAAAACCAACCCAGGCTTACTGGAAAAACACACCTTAGGTAGCATTTCTGCAAAATGGTATTACATTGCTTTTTGCATCTTTCGCGATAATTTCAAAGTGAAATGCCCAATAAGTGGTGCTAAAAGACCATCCAGTTTCAAGCAAAACAGATGCCTGCAAGCAAAACAGAAGCCTGGGAAAATTTTATTACATTAGTTGTACATAAATTGTAGCTGTTCAGAAATTAAATGGATAATGCTTATAAAAATAACGTACACCTACACTAAACTTAACCCATAGTAAAAACTCATTTGCTAAAGAAACCATGCCATTTTAGCTTGCTTCTACAAGTCTTTAAAGGGATAGTTCACCCAAAAATGGAAATTTTATATGTATATGCTTACCCCCAAGGCATCTAAGATGTAGGTGACTGTTTCTTCAGTAGAACACAAACAAAGATTTTTAACTCAAACCGTTGCAGTCTGTCAGTCTTATAATGGCAGTCAATGGGATCCATGGCTTTGAGAGTCAAAAAGAAAAACATACACGGACAAAACCAAATTAAACCCTGTGGCTTGTGATGATACATTGAGGTGTTAAAGACATAACACAATCAGTCTGTGCAAGAAACTGAACAGTATTTGTATCATTTTTACCTCTGATCCACCGCAACGTCCAACTGTCCTGAGCGCACATCAACTGGCATAGTAGATGCGGAAGCGATCTGTCGCGCGTATACATCACTTATTATTTACACAGTGCAGAGACTGTGGGTACGATGGCTACTCAAAATGGTAATTATTTGTGCTAATCCTGATAAGATTATGTTTGCTTGTACAAATTCATCCAGACGTGTTGACTTTTTAACGACTCCCAACTTTGACACGTCGGCTGTTGTGAACGGGCTCAGGACAGCTGGACATTGCTGTAGATCAGAGGTAAACACTGTTCAGTTTCTTGCACAGACCAACTTATTTTGTGTCTTAACACGTCAACGTATCATCACGAACCGCAGGGTTTAATTTGGTTTTGTCTATGTTTTTTTGACTCTCAAAGCCGTGGATCCCATTGACTGCCATTATATGACTGACAGACTGCAACAGTTGAGTTAAAAATCGTCGTTTGTGTTTTACTGAAGAAACAAAGTCACCTACATCTTGGATGCCCTGGGGGTAAGTAAATAAACATCAAATTTTCGTTTTTGGGTGAACTATTCCTATAAGCTGATTTATTGTGACTCATTGAATTTACCACAGTGCTCCACATCACAAGTGCATTGCTGTACCAGATGAGCTACTGAGCAAGTTTACTAAGTCAGAAAAGCCATGGAACTGCTTATGTAATTTAAATGTGAAAATGTATTAGTTTCTAAATCATTTACTATAGTAAAAGTGTAACACAGTATTATTAGGGCTGCCCCCTAACAGCTGACTAACGTTAGTTGATGAGAAGAGGCTTGGTCGACCAAAATTTTATTAGTCGCAGAAAAAAAAATCCACAGGAAGCGGCAAAGTCACGCAGTCTGTGACGAACAGATCGCTAATGGCTGATCTATGTGGTAATATAGCACATCGGGCAGGACATCTAAACTCACTTATCATTTATCGACCTCAAATATGGCTTTTCGTCTGAAAGATGTATGTAATAGCAGCTTTACATGGCAGCTTAATCTAATGTTAACCTAGAAAACTGCACTATTGAAGTGTCTGTGTGGAGTGTGGAAGCTGAACAGTCAGCACGTACTGCTTACTGCATGACAGATGGAGGCGCTGGTGCGGTCACTTGCTCTTAAAATACCCCATCATTTTTGATAATGCAAATAAAAGTAATACACCTTTTGAATCTGTAAGGACGTTTATTTGAGTGCACTCAGAATAACAACGAAATGTTGCGCTTTTGTAAAATAATTAAAGCAAACAGGATGCGCTTTCTGCTGTGAACTTTAGTGCGAAATTCCGAAACTCTGGGTAAACCTGCCTTACAGACATGAGAAATATATCTATAGAGGTGAAATGTCTACTTTTAAATGAACCAATTCAAATAGAAAACAAATATTTTCAGATCATATCATCACTACTGCGGAGATGACAAGTCAGTGTCGCCGACTTCATCTCTTAAGCTGAAAACAAAGAATGCACTAGTTTATGAATAAATTATTAAACCATTAATGCAGTGTCCCTGCTGTTTTTCCCTGACACATTCTTAATTATAATATCTGCCAGAGCACAGTGGCAAGCTTATTTTGCGTGCACTTGAGCGCTTATTAGGTTATGTATGCAGTTGAAGGTTCATTATTATGATTTCTATCATATTTATTAATGAACGTGCGACTAATAGTCGACTAATGCTTAAAATGAACGGCTACAAGTCAACCAGAAAAATCTTTAGCCGAGGGTAGCCCTAGTAAACTGCAGAGAACTGTATGTATAGGTTGCAAAAATGCAGGTAGAGGCATGTTTTTCCAATGTGCCTGCTTAGCTAAAAACTATTTTAAATGTTTCAATATAAGTGTAAGTTTTAAGTATGGTGGTTTGTTCAAATCCCTATCCCAAACCATTCGCAATAGTAACACTGATGCTTGCCTTAGCAAACCCCACTAATATGTTGTGTCCTGACTAAAACAAAGTACGAGCAAGCGCTGGTAAGCAATAAATGCTACGTCGTGTTGAGTAAAAAGTTTTGTAGTTAAATGCATGCGCTGTTGGGAGGTTCGGGGGCTCTTTAATTTCCTCTAATTCCACTCAATACTCTGGAGGTGAGTTCAGTGCCAGGCGATTGCCTTTTTCGGTCGTGGTATCATCATCAATTATCTCAACAGGTTATTTGCTTACTCATTCGAGAAACAATTACTGAAGCTGAAAATGGAATAAATGAATGGACTTCTATTTTAATTAAAGGAGGTGAGCCTTTAACAGTGAGAGGGCCATTAAATTAGGAGCATTTCATTGCTACGCATTGTTGACACAGAACAATGGGGCGTGAAGGAAATGATGCGTTCGGGTGAGCCGTCATGCTGTATCAAGGAGGAGAACAACTCCTCTGCAGGCACAATGAAGGGAGTTTTTAATTTTAATAGCATCTTTTCTACAGGCTCAGACCACAAAAGTCCATTTATTTACCCTGTTTAGTATTCTAGGGCTGAGATGATAAAATCTTGTGCTCAAAGGACCTCAACATTTCATCTACAGCTTCCACTAATCGACAAACGCTTTAGTGAAGCCTACTCATTTTGTGTCGGAGGAACATTTCCTGAAGCTGAAAACTGTTTGCATAAGGACTAAAAGAGACAATGACATCTCTTAGATATATGAGGAAGTCTGAGCGTGAGTGGCAGTGATGTCCAAACCCCTTAATTACAACAACAATAAAGACTTGCTTGAAGTAATTAGTGCATTAAAACTAGGGCTGGGCGATATGGGCAAAAAAATGATCACGTTAATTTTTTTCATATCAGTCGATATCAATAATTATCACGATAAGTGTCAAATCTTTATTTCTTTCAAGTTTATAGTCAGATTTTTGCTCCAAATTGAAAGTTGTAGAAACCAGACCATTAATTTTCCTTAAAATAAATATCTAAATAGAAAAATTAATTTCTGCATGTTCTAATGAGTTATATTGCTTCAAATCAAGAAACAGGTTTGGGTTGTCTGATAATGAAATGATAATAATAATAATAATAATAATAATAATAATAATAATAATAGTGTCACTTTTTTGACTCTTAGAAATTAGCTTGAGGATGCAGAGGTAACTTTCTGTTCATTATCAATCAGTAACATCTGTAAAAATTGTAGCAAACTGGTTAAATTTATTCTGACCCAGTTTTTTTTTTTTTTTTTTTTAAGCATTGGTCTCCCATAGTAGCAAACACACATTTTAAATCATGATAAACACAGTTCAAACCACACATAATGGTACCTCATTACCATAGAAAAATATATAACTACATGGTTTTATAGGTAGCCTATTTGTATGAAAAACGGTAGTCTAAAAACATTCAGTATAAATGCACACATGCTATAGCTTAATCACAAATACATACATAGTATAATTATATACCATTACTATAATAAAATTCAGTGTGAATATCCCACATTTCTGCCACAATACCATGGCGCAGTGAGTGTTACTACAGTAAATCCATGGTAAATGATGGCAATGTGTAGATTGAAAAGCCTTCTGAATGTTTCGTTGCACAGTGTTTCACACTGGATCTCACAGCGCTGTTTAATGCTCGTGTGACCGAGCCGTTCACATATCAAGTCTTTTGCGCGCTCAAATTTGTTATTTCAAATGTAGGTGCGCGGCAGCTGTGGTCATAACGGAAGCGACATGGTCGCGACGTGCTCGGACATCGCGGCCGTTTGAACTTTGGTCCGAGAGGATAAACGGTCCGTATGGCGCGATTCAAATGAGTCGTGCTGTTTCATTCCACTTTTGGAGCATAAAAATTATATCGAACATTTATTAAACTCTTCATATCGCTTTATCAAGGAGATTATATCGCGATAATTATTGTTATCGAATTATCGCCCAGCCCTAATTAAAACTATAAAGGCACACTCTTTTGTTCTTTTTGAAACATGACACAACGCACAGTGCACAATGCTTATTGTCACTACATGCATCTTTTAACTTAATAATTTTTCCGTATTTGTAGAGTAGGCGTGATATCATTCTAGTGAACTATCTAGATATGGCATTTCTGTACATCAAACAGTAGGGTAGTACTTTATTTTACAGTCCTGTTCCTCATGTACATTCTATGTACTTATTATAATAATTACAATAATCAGGTAATAACTAGATACTAACCCCGAATCTACCTCTAAACCTAACCCTACCCCATGTAGTTACCTTATATTACCAGAATTGTCTTGGGTGGGTACACTGTAAGTACACATATTTTAAAATAAAGTGCAACCAACAGTAGAGTGATGGGTTCAAACACAAAATACCAAACACTGAGGGTGTATCTGGACAGGGACATTTACCGGACTTGAATGGCAGTATGTGGAAGGATCTCTCCATCACAGTTCCAGTTGCTCTGGGAAGGTATGCAGCCGCAGGCTCTGTGCTCCCTGCAGATCTGACTGAGGAATCGCTTGCCTGTCGCTCCGCTCTCTTGCAGGTCCACTTCGGAATCACACTCCTGATATCGGGGGGTGAATCGGAACTGCTTGACCCGGTACACCTCCACAAAAGAGTGATCAAACTGTACAAAGAAAGGGAACAAGAGTAATGCTTAGAATCCCATGTCAAATATCATTAAACATTAGGTGTTTGTTTTTTTTTTTTTGAGAGAGAGAGAGAGAGAGAGAGAGAGAGAGAGAGAGATTAAATACTTTTATTAAGCTGGTTACAAAAATATTTCTGTTTAAAAAAAATATTGTTCTTTTGAACATTCTCTTCAAAGAATCTGGAAAGAAAAACTATCAGTTTGCACATAAAGCAGCACATTCATTTACAGCTGAGATTATGAATTATAAATGAATGTTTCTTAACCACAAAATCAGCAAATTAGGATGATTCTCAAGAAACGTGATACATAAAGTCATAAATTCAGCTTTGTCATTGCTAGAATAAATGACTGCATTGTATTACAATTAGGGTTGTAACGGTATCATCAGTATTGTGTAATCACGATTGCAAAACTCAATATTATCGTGGTCAAATGACAATATGAAACTATAGATCTTCCTGGCAAAAAGTGTAGTTTTTAAAAATATATTTAAACTTTTTATTCTAACATAAAAGGTCTTTAAAGTTGTGTTTCGGGCCAAAATGCTTTAACACTATCTGTATCCGTCAAACGAACTAAAACCTAAAGCACAATATAGCTTAATCCCTTCATCAAGTCCATTTTTGTTTCATAGTGAAACGCGTGCTTCGTTCAGGTGATCAGCAGTTTTTGGCACCTCAGAATGCCTCACAGTGAATGCAGTGAAATCGTTTATTGCATCTGCTGTAAGTGTAGCCCACGTTTGGGAACGCAACGACCACCAGCAGGGTTGCAAGGTTTTCACAATAAAAATGGGGGTGTCCTATTAAAATTGCATTGGTGCAAAACACATGTTTTTTGTTGGGGTTCCCCAAAACAGCCTGTGGCAGCAGTGTTAAAGTAGTCCAATTCTGCCGGAAAACCGGGATCACTGGCCACCAGTTACGCTTTATTTTCACAGCAGATAATTACAGCATTTTACTGGATTTGTAGTGAGTTTCAGTAAGGCTGTTTTCACTGAAGCTGGACTTTTTCGCCAAAAATAAAAGTTCTACTGCAGATTCTGTCAAAATAAAAGCTTAAAGTATGAATTGCTGACTGCTAGCATTTGAAATAGGTAACATTGCTGCAGTCCAAATTCAAAATTTCTCTTTCAAGAGTAGAAATTAGGAAGGAAGTTATTTCCCTACTGTAGTGTAAAGCAATTTTCAATATTCATTTTAATTTATTTTACAGTGCATTTGGATTACAATATATGGCTATTACTCTCATAGGAATAACAATAACATTAAATTGTTGTTGTTATTATTATTATTATATTCTAATTTGTTTGACTTCCTAAAACACCAGTGTGAATGTAATTTAGACAGTATACAACAACAACAACAACAAAAAAAGAGTGTTGAATCCTCTTTACAGTTCAGGTACAAATCAAGACTTAATTATTATTTTTTTTTAGTTAAAAACACTGGTTGGAGCTCTTAATTTTGAAGTCTCAAAAAGTGCATTAGATAGATATATGTAAATATTGCAATAATATCATATCGCCGTGCACTTCATATTGTGATATTATCATAATGAGAGATTTTGGTATTGTTACATCCCTAATTACAATAGAAATATTTATTATAAATTATGATAATATTTCACAATATTACTCTTTTTACTGTATTTTTACGGCATAAAATAATAAAGTTACTGTGAGGATGAGTGACCTCTTTCAAAATCATTAAAAATTATCAGAAGAATTTTAAATTCATAATTTGATAGTAAATTTGCGATCTGTATGTTTTATATATACAAAAGTAAATAGGCCAAGAACTATATTTTAAAGAGAAATAATCTTGCTGGTTAATTTTATAAGGGGCTTTAAACAATGAACTGTTACAAGATTCCAATGCTAATGAATTTCCAAATATTTGCAATTATTGAAAAAAGATAATGTTGGCAAAGACTATACCCACAAAGAACCATTTCTAGTTGTTTAAATATTTTAGGAGTTAAGTATAAAAAAAATAACTAGACAAATTGCTATGACTTTCAAGCTTCTCTATGATCATAGGAACCCTGCTGTTACTAAGAACTTCAAAGAACAAAATTAGCTTACAGTTAATTAAATATACATATAAATTTATACTAATATAAAATACATAGTAAGCATTTGGTGGACAGCGGGGATACTTTTTGAAGCGTACTGGTTAAGAGATTGGTGTTTTTTTCCAGGCTTTGATGAAACATGAATGGATTCGCTTTCATTAAATATCATGTTAAATCTACTGATATTTTCTGTTGAGATAAAGCAAGAACCTGGTCGTCCTTATTGGTGTGGCGCAGCAGGTGGCGCAGGAAGTCGATTCGGGAGCACTTCCTGACGAGGATGAGGTCAGTAGTTCCATCTGCTAAGTGCGCTGACGGCGACAGACCTTTAGGACTGCGAGGACACGCACAACTCATGCTGGCAGCGTTGATGGCCAAGAACTTTCCTCTGATGACCGTCCATGCATCCCGACACTCTGAAATACAACAACATCCTGTGACTACTAATAAACTTCTACACAGTACAGTCTATGAACTTATTTCACAAACGGTGATGCATAGATTTTCACAGTTTTTTTGAAGGGTTGTGGATAGGCTAGGAAAGGTAAGCAACCCCCTTAACATCTCCAAACACATCATAATCTGGCTTCTCCCAAGGGTTTCTTTCTCCATGTCTGTCAAGGATGGAGTTCGGGTTCCTTGAAACTGTCACCTCTGGCTTGCTGAGTTGGGGGCACCTAATATTCAGCAATATTATTGAATCGACACTATTGAATGAGAACTGAACTGAGCTGGATGATAACATCACTGTTTTCTACAGAACGGTTTTACAGCTGAATTGAACTCATTTCATAATTGATGATCTTGAATGGAACTGAATCAACATAGAACTGACCTCAGCTAAACAGAGACATTATTGTTTTTTTCTAGCTGCTTTACAGCAGAATTGTTCACTGAACCGTCACTGAACCATTATTTTCCTGTTAAACACTGTTAAGCTGCTTTGAAACAATCTCAGCTGACTTGACTTGACATTAGTAATCAGTTTTGTGCTGCATTCTGAAATCTACACTAAAACAAATTTGGTGTAGGTTAAAACTATTTTCACACGTAAACACGTCACAAATAATTACACAGAAACAGCACGCAACATTGAGTTAAACAATATTTTGAAGTAGAGTTAAAGACTAAATATTGTAGTACTTTCTTGTAAACCTCACAAGATTTATTTTATTTACTACTTCAAAAAATTCAGTTTTTGCCGTAAAGCTGTAAACCGAAAAAACGAAAAAAGGCAGGTGATTGTAAATCTCCAGGCAAGTATAGCTATGGCGCTCGCTCGCTGATGAAGGGCCCTCGACTCCCTTTCCTGTTTACATCATTCTTCCCCTTATTCTTCCCACAAGACTCTATTTATGTCATGCGGTCTAAAAGCGTTCAGGAAATCATCATGCACAAATGCCAATTTGGGATTGTGAGGGCAGAGAGTGTGTCTCTGTAAACAGCACTTATCAGTGCTCAGGGTAAACACACAGAATGCTGGGTAACGGAGGTGCCAGTTGTTCTGAGGGTGCTGAGAGGCAGAGATAATATGCTGTGTGTGTGTGTGTGTTCACTCTCTAAATGATCAGCCGGGCGGCAGCTTGAACCATTTGGCCTAATGTTCACAAACAGTGTGCCAGTCGAGCCGACAGATGGGGGCATTACAAATCATGGCTGGAAATGCACTTTGTTGGCCTGTACTGAGGGTGGGCGCATTTACCACAGGGCAGATATGAGACTTCCTGTCAAAGCCCGAGCTCAGTTTAACACTGGCATAGAGAGTATTCCCAAATGCTTCTCACCAGCATCAGAAACGCTGTCTTCATTTTTGCTGACCAGTCTGTCAGAAGAGGACTGCCGACAGATACTACACCTGCAAGACAGAAACACATGTTAAAAGAGTAGTTTACTTCCAGAAACAACACGTACAGATAATGCACTCACCCCTGTGTCATCCAAGATGTTCATGTCTTCGTTTTTTCAGACGTAAAGAAATTATGTTTTTTGAAGAAAACTTTTCAGGATTCCTCTCTATATAAAAGATACGTAAGGTGCCCCTGAGTTTGAACTTCCAAAATGCAGTTTAAATACAGCTTCAAAGGGCTCCAAATGATCCTAGCCAAAGAAGAAGGGTCTTCTTTAGAAAATAACTGATTGTTTCGCTAGATAAGACCCTGGGATCGTCTAGAGTCCTTTGAAGCTGCATTTAAACTGCATTTTGGAAGTTCAAACTCCATAGATATCCATTATATTGTGAGAAATCCTGAAATGTTTTCCTCGAAGAAAAAAATTCTTTACGACTGAAGAAAGAAAGCCATGAACATCTTGGATGACAAGGGGGTGAGCACACTATCTGCAAATTTTTGTTCTGGAAGTGAACTACTCTTTTAACAATAGAGGTAAGCAATATCTGTTTACCACAAATAAGTAAAAATATAGTTCAAAATAATCAAAGCATGCTTTAAAAATGTAAAAAGGGAGCATTGTATCTAATCGTTATATTAAAATATTTAAATTGTAATTTATATGTACTTGAATATATTGTTTATTTTTAACAAAAAAAAATGTATTCAGCAAGGATAAATTAACTTTATCAAAATGATAGTAAAGGTGTTTATGTGCAAAAGATTTCTTTGAGATAAATGCTGCGCTTTTAAACTTTCTATTCACCCCAGAAAAAAAAAAAAAAAAAAACTATAATGGTTTCTAGAAAAATATTATGCAGAACAGCTGTTTCGAAAGTTGTTGATACAATTATATAATAAGAATTAATAATAATAATAATAATAATAATAAATGTTTCTTAAGCAGAAAATCAGAATATTACAATGATTTCTGAAGACACTGAAGACTGGAGTAGTGGCTGCTGAAAACTCTGCTTTGCCATCACATGATTAAATTCCATTTTAAAATATTTAAAAAAAGATTAAGTATTTTGCATTAAATACATTTAAAATTTAAAAAGTGTTTAAAAAAAAATCTTACTGACTGCAAACTGTAGGGTATAAATATCATCTAGTCCTACTCTACAGTGTAATTGAAACACATCAGGTGATAGCTTAAATGACTAATTTTACAGGTTCAGTCATGTTGTATTGTTTGCTTACAGATTCACATTATGATTAAACAAAACACAGAACAGCATTTACCCAGATCGACACTGCATTTTGTCTCTGGGAGTTCCCAAGTTCCCTTCAGCAGGTAAGAAGGACACGGTTCCCTCATAGTAGTGATGTGTCAGAAAAGTTTTAACACCTGTAAAACAAAGAAATACATTTGAAAGTAATGATAATTCTATTCATTGCAGCTAGAAAAAAAAAAAAATAATAAAAAATAAATCACTTGTTTTGAGATATTTTCCTGTATACCTGAGATATCATAACGGGCTGGGCCCATCCAGCGCTTCCTCTCGCTGTCTGTCAGCACGTCTCCGTAGAACCCGTAACCCAGTAGTGACACAGAGTAACGCAGGAAGCGATCTTCATTGTGCACAGAGCAAACGTCCATTGGCTGAGAATCACCTGCAGAAAAATCCAGTATGGATTTTAGAAAACGAGCTCAAAACATCAGGATTCTGTGCTGGGACGCCACAACGCTTATTGCAAAATTAGACCCATACTGTCATAGCCCTCAGTCCTAGCTTAAAAAAAATACTGAAGAGAAATTTACATAAGCATAAACACAAACATAAGTACATGCATAGATATGCTGTATCATACTGCAGATATGGAGATGCCCACTTACCCACAACGATGTGCAGTGCTGAGGTGACAGGGTCATTTGAGCCAACTGTGGCGTAGCAAATACAGTCAGTCGAACCTGTTTCAAAAACACATTTCATGGGTCAGGGGTTCAGAAATGGCCTAAATCTATCTCTCATAATTCACTCTGAAGGTTAACGTATGAAAATCACACTTTCATTTTCAATTTCGGTGGCATACGGGGGCAGCCGCAATCTAACCTTCAATTGTGAACGCTAACCAAACATCACAAGTCAATGGAGTTTTTAGGTCCATTCACCCCTTGTGAGAATAAGAAAGTTTTTTCGATCTTGAAATGATTGTTGCTGAAGCATTGCAGGGCACTTTTATATAGAGAGATGAGATTTCAGATGAGTTCGCCCTCTTTCCGTCTCTTAGATGCTGTCTGGTAATCTAATTCCTCTTCCTCAAATTGCTTATATAACAGCGTGAGTTTGAAGGTTTAAAAACACACCGGCTGCAATCTGCAAACGTGCCAAGCTAATTATTTCACAATTCCGCTACCGTTTCCGCAAAGGTGGAAAAATATTAATATAGCGTTTTTGAGATTTGGATTAATATATATCATGAACCATTAAAAGGGCAATAAACAGCTTGTTGCTTAAATGTCAGTTCCGTACTGTGGCAGTACCATGACACACTGATAGTATTAGATATTATGTTAATAGTTATCATACCCACATACAAGGCATTTACGTAAGATGCCTTTACAACATGTAATATTAAATGATTAATGTGGTATTTTATGTGGACACATTAATGTATTACATCCTGCAAAAAGGGCCATATAGGATCTTTCTGCAAAATATAACTACACTAAACAAAAAACTAACAAACAAAAAACATGGTATTACATAGTAGAATCAATTAAAGCATGGTATCATAATGTTACATATAAAAACAAAATTAAATGGCCATGTAAATGCAATTAAATAAATAAAAGTAATAAAGCATCAATGCAACTAATTAAATTAAAATTAAATTAAATTAAATAAATTATGTAATTATCATAACATTAGACATAATATAAATATAAATCACAACATATGTCCAATAAACCATGGTATTAGTATACATTTAATAAAGGGAATAATAATTATTGTTATTCTAATGTTAAAAAAAAAACATGGTAATAGCATAGAACATTTTGGTTTTGTCAGTGGTTTCAGTGCTTTTTTGCATTCTAAAAATTGCTGGGTTATTTTTTTTTTTACCCAAATGCTAGGTTCAGCTTGTTGGGTCATTTTATTGGGTTATTTTTCGACCCAACCCCTGGGTTTAGTCTGTTTCCGATGAAACAACCCAGCTGTTGAGTTACAGTCAGAGCGCGGGCTTGAGTCCTCTACAGAAAAAAGAAAAAAAAAAAAAAAAGGCTCTTAGTGCCGCCAATTTAGTGCACTTCTTATAAATAAAGGTTTGTATTAGGGATGTCAAACGATTAATCGCGATTAATCGCATACGAAATGCCTAATATATGTGTGTGTACTGTGTGTAATTATGATGTATATATTATTACACACAAATTAATGTATACCTTTAAGAGAAATGTTATTTATGTACAAAATATTTTAATTTATATATAATATAAATTTACTTAAAAATGATAATAAATACATATACTTGTAAATATTTCTTAAATATATATATGAATATGTTTGTATTTATAAAGACATAATAATTACACACAGTACACACACATATATTAGGCAAACTCAAACTTTTATTTTACATGCGATTAATCGTTTGACAGCCCATATACATTTGATTTAATTTATAAAGTGTTTACTGTGCTGTAAATTATATTCTTTTACTCAACACAACATACAAGGATGAGTCAGTCAGCTGCGTTAGCAGCGTTGTTTGTTTCGCATGATAGAAACACCTTTTGCTTTGCATAACATAAATTGATTTTATTCGTTATAATACTGAAATTTACTTAATTTAATGTTAAAATATGTTCTCTAATCTCAGTAATGTTTGTTTATGGACAGGTTATGGAATCAGTCAAGGCATCTTTTAGCTACGAGTGAAACGCGAGGTGGCGGTGTGAGGTTCGTACTTCCCCCGGTTAACAGCAACCCATCACCGGCTTAGATTTCCCCGACACACTAACATGAGAATTATTACTATTTCGGTGAAAAGTGATTACGAAGAATGGTTGAACACACTTAAATTAAAATGCTACTTTTCAATTTTACATTTTTTTATTTCTAAAATGCTTGTGAAACAAGGTTAAATGTATGTAAAAATTGTAAACTATGCTGTACTCACCCAAATAAATTCAATTTGCCCTATATTTTTGTCTATGGGTGTTCTTTCTTTACAATAAATGTTCATCTTTTGATTACTGCTGTTGCCTCTATAATTCTGTGAGTGATTTTTAATTTCCAGCCAATTTTAAGCCAGCAATATAATAATTTTTAAGCAATCGTTGTTTTAAAACAACCCAGCATGATGGGTAAAAATGTTTAACCCAACCACCTGGGTCAAAATAACCCAGCATGTATTTTGTCCAATATTTACCCAGTGCTGAGCTGCCAAATAACCCAAGTTGGGCTGTTTTTAACCCAGCATTTTTAGAGTGTGTATTTAACATGAAGTCAACATATTTAAAATGGCATTAGTATGTTCAAACAACCATTTTAACACCATGGTACATGGTACTCTTTCAAATAAACATGATATTATAATATTAAAAACACCATAGGATAGCATGGTTCTTTTTTGTCAGTGGTTTCTAATGCTTTCATCTATTAGACATTGAAGACGAAAATTTGTCTCAAATTCCCTTGTTGTTCAGATCAGTTGTCATCCAGAAACAAGATAATGGACCAGGAGCTGTTCTTAGAAACTGTCACTAGTTCTTGCGTGCCTGGACAAGGTAAGATAAGGCCATAAATAGACAGAATTACACACTCTGATAACGTGACTGATTACAACATGGACTCTTTAAGAGTTCGACATTGTCAGGTTTATATGGCAAACAGTAATATCGGAAAACACAATTTGATAAGCCACAGTCATTAAGTTATCAATTGCTGGCAGAGCTCTTGTGAAGGGCGTTCTGCAGCGCACGACAGCAGTCTATTTGTTCTGCTCGTTCTCTTTCAGGTTGCTCATTTATTAATAACGTCTTTGCCAAAGTATTGACCAAGTATTTTTCTTTCCCATTCTCTGGACATGCAAAAAAAATAAAATCAGTATGTTTTATATTCTGTGTATGTATGTGTGCAAGTACGCATGTATGCATTTCAAACACACACACACACACACACACAAAATTACAGTAATAATGTAAAAAAAATATATATTCAATTTTATTAGTCATTAACTCTGGGAGCACCCCAAACTGCTCCCTGGGCGCCACAGCGATAGTAGTTTGTTCACTACTCACTACTGTGTGTGTGCACTTGGATGGGTTAAATGCAGAGCACAAACCCCGAGTATGGGTCACCGTACTTGGCCTCACGTCACGTCCATTGCTTTTTTTTTTTTTCGGTGTTAAATGATCTTTCAGAAACCATTATAATATGCTGATTTGGTGCTATTATCAGTGCTGAAAACAGCATTGATGTCCTGCTGTATATTTTTGTGTTACCAATAGATTATTCACAAAGGATGCAGGGCTGTTATACGGTGTATCAGTCAGAATGAATTAAAAGTTGTTTAAAAAGCTAGACCAAAATCATTCAGCATTGAGATATTCATCAAGTAAATTTACATAGACCCACAATTTAAAAATAATAGTGTACACAGATGCAAATTTGTTCTTTGATCAAAGCATGTTATCTTGGAAGGCAGCATAATGTTTTTTTTTTTTATTTTTTGAACAGCTTTTATACCAGGAGAGCACCATTGATGCCTAAACATGCTCTCTAGGCAGCTCACTAGGTTTTGGAAGAGAGCTATAATCTCCCGCGGTTCTCCTCTATTATGCAGCTGTGCCCATGCGCAGGTGTAAAACTTACAATGACTTGGAAATATCTCAAAACACAAGCGCTGTAATGGAACTGCGGCTGACGGATGCTTCCAGGAACACTGCCAAGGAAGTGACGTGCATGAAAAAGCAATGAAATCCATTCTGAAGAACTGTCTTGGCTGTATAGACTCTAAGATTTGTGACTGAAGACAAGTGATTCCCAGTCTTCGAGCTTCACCAACGCTGCACATTTTGGATGCCTCCTTTATCTAACGCACCCGATTCAGCTCATCAGCTTGTTAATAGAGTGCTCATTAACTGAATTTAATGTGTGAAGGGACACATACAAAATTTGCTGGGTACACGCTCTAGTACCAGGATTGGTAAACACCGCTGTAGACCAACCTGCAGGAATGATTCCGATGCGAAGTCCACACGGCGTGAGGGTGTCCTCCATTGAGTTCTCGTCCACACCTGCTTCTTGCTGCGTACGGGAGACGAGGCCATGCATAATCTCGCTGAACATGCCGTCTCCTCCGACACACACCACACTGCAGACACAGACAGCACTGATTACTTCAATGCATATTTGTTTAAAATGAACTGTTTTGCAGTAAAAGGTAAATTAATGAAATTTGTGTCTAAACCACTGATCACAGAAACGAATGAAAAAGATCCAGACGCAACAGTCAGAGTTGTTTTGTGAATACAGCCTCTGGCCCAGCTTTGAAGCAGCATCCATGCTGCTGTCACCAAAAGCCACTTTATTTTCAGTCGTCATTTCCCAAGCTGCCCGCCGTCTGCCGCAGCGCCAGCCCGATGTGCATTGATGTGCAAATGTTAATCTGAGCTTTGCTGCAGAGGACGCATTCCTCACTGGGCAAATTAAGAGTCGCCGCACAGCGACCGTGATCTCCCAGCAGGACGCCCACTCACCCGTCATACTTCTTCAGATCAGCCTCTGTCTTCAAGTGGTCCCTGGCATGATTTGCACGCTCTGTAACTATAGAAACAAAGGAGAAAAAGCCATTGTTAACGGGACGATGACAGCGAGGCTGAGCAGAGGGGGGAGAAACATCATTATGTTCATCTGGCAGTTAAATTGCATTTTTCTGCTGGCTTGATGGAGACCATCAATCAGCCACATCAAATGATGAAGCTGAAGTCACGGTGAAAAACAATCCCCGGTACATTTCATTACCGGTTCTTTACCATCAGCACTGATGTAGAGTCGTAACTCGGAGGGATGTGCTGAAAATGAATGGGGCCTAGGACCGAGCCCTGTGGATCACGTTGATGATATATGCCAAAGGTGATGTATGGAGCTTATTAAACCGTCGGCAGAACATCTTGTTTGGCTCCTCTAATGATTTGGTTTGAATGGTATTTGTCCAGCCAGACATGTACTTTAGCATTTACGAAATGTTCGCACGGTCGTAAAAAGAAACCCCTCAAGCAACTGCTGAGTAAGCCTGTAAGCTTTAGCTCTAACAGCCAATATTCACACGAACCTGGGGTCTTCCTCCCTCAACCTTAATAAATAATGGATGTCTTTGCATTCCTATGTTTATCGACTATCACAGTTTGCATTATGGCCAGCTCCTGTGATAGATGGCGCTGTAAATAAAATCATATTCGTGGGACGGGTTGGCAGGTGGGGCCATTTGCCAACGGAGATCTATTTGCGAAGCATAAAAGCTCATTTTTTATTTAAATGTTAATGCAGGCGGCTGACGGGCACTCACCAATCACGTCGGTGGAAATGGAAGCCCGGGAAAAGATGGGGGCCACTTTGTGGTCGTAAATCTGCTTCCCACGTTGTTTTCCTCCGTAGGGGTTGATGTACACGAGCAAACTCTTCGGTCGATTGGCTGCGGAATGAGAGGCGGGCAAAGCATTAAAAGTGAGATTTGGTTTGACAACAGTCTTCCTAGGCTGTCAAAACTACTTTATTAAGTTGTTTGTCTGATGTGACAACATAGAGAAGGCCTACATTCTGGGTTGTTTCAAATATACAATTATTTTCTCCTTTCTAAGTTCAGTGTACAGATAATGTACTCACCCCCTTGTCATCCAAAATGTTTATGCCTTTCTTTCTTCAGTCGTAATGAAATGATGTTTTTTGAGGAAAACATTTCAGGATTTTTCTCCATAATGTGGACTTCATTGGTGCCCCTGAGTTTAAACTATCAAAATGCAGTTCAAATGCAGCTTCACAAACATTCCCAGCCGAGAAAAAGAATGGTCTTATCTAGCGAAACGATCTCTTATTTAAAAATTACAATTTAAATACTTTTTAACCTCAAACACTCGTCTTGTCTAGGTCTGCCTGAACTCTGTTTTTTTCCAGTTCAAGACAGTTAGCGTTTGAGGTTAAAATGTATATAAATTGTAATTAAAAAAACAATAATAATAACCAAACGTTTTGCTAGATAAGACCCTTCTTCCTCAGCTGGGATCATTTAGAGCCCATAAAAGCTGTATTTAAACTGCATTTTGGATATTCAACCTCGGGGGAACCATTGAAGTCCACTATATGGAGGAAAATCCTAAAAATGTTTTCCTCAAAAAACATAATTTCTTTACGACTGAAGAAAGAAAGACATGAATATCTTGGATGACAGGGGGTGAGTACATTATCTGTAAATTTTTGTTCTGGAAGTGAACTCCTCCTGGTTAAAGATTTTTAACCAATGAGATTGGGTGTTTCGAGTGTAGTTTCCGAGCACAGATCGGAAACAATGTTGTTAACAAAAATACCAGCCAGTAAAGTAAAATGTAGATTAAAGGGAATGGAGATTTTATCACGCTGTGTTAACAGGGAATTAAGTGTCCATTATTTATGTATACAATAATTATGTACAGTACCAAATGTGTGGTAGTAACTGACTCGACTCTCAGAGTATATAAATGAACAAAAAACGTTTACAATAAATTCACACATAATGGACCCCAAGCAACTATTAACATAACACTTAACCATTATTCATGTACACAAAACTGGTGTGAAAAATCACTGACCAACCTATAACAATAACTTTTTTTTTTTGCCAGTTTGTGTGTAGTTTGTTAGTAAACATTTCTGGTATAGAATATAATTCAAAAACTAAAGACGCACTCAGCAATGCAAGTTGTTCCCTAATCGTTTGGACCCAGAGCAGACACAGGGAATGTTCAGAGCAGTCGAAAGTCACGTTGCTGCACCGCCAGCAGTGCTGCCTCGTTCTCTCTAAGTAGAATACTGCAAAGAAACACAAAAGATAGCGCCACATTATTTCAAAACCTAGGTAAAAGCTGACCTATATAATCAGTATTGTTCTGATATTTCACTCACGACATATAGATAATATAACAAGTTATGTCTTGCCCTGTTATCAGGCAAGATAAGCAGATGACGGTCCGATTATGCTGGTGTACCTGTGAAAGAATGCTGGCAGGAGTCCACTGGGCTCTGAGGAACCTTCTGCCATTTCCCAGTGTCTTTACAAGGAGATTCTTCTTCCTTTTCCTGAACGGCTAGAATCTCACACACTGGGACACAATGACTACCTGTGTAAAGAGGATCAGTGGGTCACATAACATGAGAAACATAACAACGTCACATAACAAAACCTAACTCAGACAGAACCTAATAAGTCAGATGACTCTACATAGGCAGCAACCCTTTGCAATTTGTCATACAAATAGAGATGGACTCTATTTATATTAGTTATGTACTAGTTTTATTATTTATAATTTTTTTTCAGTATATTATTTCAGTTACATCATTTTTATGACCCAAATCTTTCGTCATGTTATCATGACCTAGATATAATGGGTGAAAGTCCACTTTAATTAATTATTAGGAATGTGAATCTTTGAGCTGACAATGAAATGACTGGATTCATAATGCAGTGATTTTCAATTAGATTTAAAGTCAATATAACACTGAATAGATTGTATATCAGACTGTACAGTCTCAGGAGTTATTGTTATTTCGGCAACTATATTATCAATGGCAACTAAATCAACTCTTAGTCAGAGTAGATGTCATATTTAATTTTTGTTAATGAAAACGAGACCGAGTCTGACTGAAAATGTGTCTAAAATGTGGTGACTACCAACTCAATCATTTAATCAAATCTCAATCAAAAACAATAATTTTATATTTCAGCATATCCAACACAACTGAAAAAGACATATTTCAAGATCTATTCAGCTGAATCAGCAGGATTTTAACAATGAGCTGAATAAACAAATGAATTGGTACACTCCTTAAACCATTGATACCATAGACATTGATGCCTCTTAGTAGCCTAGAAGTTTATGGTGCATATTTCTCTCAAACGATCTGCCATGTTGGATTTTATTTTATTTTTTCAATAATACCTGAATTATTACACAAAATACTTTAGAGACTTGCGTTTTCAAAATGTGAGTTTTGGGATTTCCTGGTGAAGCTGACTGCTTCATTTGGTTTGCTTTGCAATAAGACACTATGTAAATGTCAGTTTCCATCATCTCTGTCTCTGTGCTAGGGAAAATATCTCTAAGCAAAGGAGGTTTTTGCATTCTGACAGCTTGTGCCCAAATGAGTCAATCTTGTGTTATGTTACATAATGCAGGCTTTCCAGAAAACCCCTGGGAGAGGAAGTTAATGAGGTTTGACCTTATTCAAAAGATCATAGAGTTATGTGGATTAGAGTAAAGCACTGCTTCAGAAACTTTACTTAATACCCAGATAAACCTAGAGTAATGATTCATCTTCATTAAAACTTCATGACACATTTATGAGACGTAATAAGTGTATTTCATTCTTATACAGCCTTATGAAACCGTTCATATGCCCAGATGTAGCCATAAACTTAACAGCATAATAACATGGAAACAACAACCTGATAAAAGTTTCATGATACTTGTAATATGGAGTTATTGTATAACACATGAATACTGCATGAGGCAAAAAGCTGAAATGTAAAGGTGATGCAGTAGAGTTATAAAGCTCATAAGGGACTTTAGATGCCTGTTGCATTTATTCTTAGTTTTCTTGAATCTATGTTTAGCACCACTAACCAAAAATCTAAAAATATGAATTAAAAAAAAAAAAAAAAAAAATCATTTGGAGGGTATAAGGCAGTAAGCAGGGTTTGAATTCTTCAAGCTAAATGTGAAATTATTCACAAAGCAGAGTTCTGTTGGTCAACGTGGAGAATCTGTGTGACTAACTTGAACTTGTTGCAACATCTGCAAGGGGAAATCTTGTTCCCTAATGTGAAATTCTTGATCACTTGGATTCTTATTGAAACAACTGGATTTTGCAAAAAAAAAAAAAAAAAAAAAAGTGACCACACTTTAAGGCATTTATTTATATTAGTATCAGAACAATACTGAATATAAAATACATAATACAAATTATATGTGCTATTTTATTTCATAAAGAATGTTAATTTTTTAATATTTTTATTGCAGTTTTAGCAACACTTGCCAAAATGTACGCTGGAATAGTTTAAAACCTTGATTTTGTCATTAAAAAAAAAAAAAAAATGGAATAAACATTCAAAGTAAACAAATATATTAATAAAATATAACAACAACAACAACAACAACAACAAAAATCTGCCAGAACAAAAAAAAAAAAAAAAAAGAAAAGGTTGAAGATTTAGCCTAAATCAAGTTAAAGTAGCAGTGTCTAACTATTTTTGGCACTAAATGTTGTTTTGGAGTGTTTTATTATTTAAAACTTATATTTTCCATAAGCTAAAGCATACAAGAAAAACATTTATTTGATAATTTACAATTTACTTGTTAAAATGGTTGAATTACATTGTTGAATGCTTGATAAATGCAGTCAAGAGTATAATTTTGTTAAAAATTGAGAAGATGGAATGAGAGTACGTACTTTGCCAGTTTTTCCCCATAAACAAAGCACATTCTTTTGATCTGACCATTTACAATCTATTCGGCTCATTTCATTTATTTCCTCTAGAATTCTCCTGCAATCACCCTGTATGTGGTTATATCAAAAAACAATGCAGACACACATCCAATTACATAAAATGTTTTCATTTGCTCTCATCTCTGTGTAAACTCAAGTAATTTCATTAAACAGAGGCAGTAAACTTAATGAGGATAGAGGAAATACCAGTGAACAATAGTTGACATTCCAGGGGTCCTTGACCATTATATCGCAGCTCTCTCTCTGCCAGATACACCACATGTCCTTCCCAAAGATGGCTCAATGACGCAACAATCTGAGGCTATGTACACTCCACATGCTCTTTATATTGTAATCATTATGATCACAACATCACAACATAATCATTATGTCTACCTAAGCAAAGACATAATTAGCCATATAACCTGTATTAACTTAGCTGAAAACTAGCTCCATATGGATATTACTCTAATACTCATCTCTGACCAGTTAACAGATTACTTTCTGAATATTTCACTTTCACTTCATATACCATTCAAAGGATACACTTTTGTGAAGCTGCTTTGAAACAATATTTTTTGTGAAAAGAGCCATACAAAAAAAGTTTAATTAAACTGAGTGATGACTTAAATTGTAAATAGCTGCACATCTCATTCCTTTTCAAAATTATATGTTGTTACATAATGCAGAAAAGCAATTGAGTTTCAGATCTGATGAGAATGTCTCACATTAAAAGTGGGGATTTTTATAGTTATGAGACTAACATCACACAAAACAGAGGCATGTCAAACAGCAGGATTCCACAAACTGAGTTTAATCAAATACGGCTTGGCTTCAATATTTCAAAAGTTTTTAAAACCTAGTGTGCTACCTACATAGGAATCATAGGCCGTTCCAAAAGAAACAGGGCAAATTATGTTTTTGCCTACTCTCAATGGTAATACTGGATGTGTTTAAAGCACAACTTGAATTATGAAGTATCTTGAATTATGAAGTACAACTTTGCTAATTTTCTAATAATTATTTTACACTGCCTATTATTATCATTACATTCCCTACATTTTTTTATGACCTAAACATTTCATTATGGAGTCATGTCATACATAACAGTAATTCCATTCTGTCATAATTCAGTGAATATTTACATTTTATTTAGGTTATTTTTAATTTTTTATCTATTAGACACAAACCAAAATACACAATTTATGTTGCAAGAACATCTATGTAAGTATGGCAATGTTTTAAAACAACAACCCCAGTCCATATGTTGTTTTTTGTTGTTGTTGTTTTTTTTTTACACTTTTTAGTTAAATGAGTGTGAGCAGTTGTGGGTTAAAAAAAAAATAGTTACTGTATGTGGTTTTAATAAATAGTTAACTTAAAACCACAGTATAAATGGTCAAACTTCATACTGACAACGTTCAACCATTTCCCAGAATTCATGTAACAAACTCTGCTAATGAAAAAGGGACTTCCCCTTTAAAGAAGTCCACTTCCAAATTAAAGATTCACATGTCAAATGGCAAGACAAAGTTTCAAATACTGATGTACCTCTGACTTGTGGTGTTACTGGTATTGAGACTACTACTTCCTAGTTGCTGCTCAGTTACGCTGGGCTGGGCATGTTGTACGCATGTCAGATCTGCACTTGCCAAAGCAGGTTTTCTATGGGCAGCTCCGGAGCGGTACACGCTCCCAAGCAGGACAATTTAATCATTACAAGGATGTCCTCAAACTCAATTTGAAACTGTGCAATATGGACCCTAATGATCTTGAGGAGATGGTCAAAGATAAGACCCTCATGGTGAGCACAGTGCCATGATGCTATACACTCTTTTGAGTTAAAACGGATTACCGCTGCAGTAGACAAACGAAGACGGCAAAAGTAAAATCCCCCAAACCTGACAACATCCAGTCAGTTCATGTGCGATACCTGTGGCCGACTATGTGCTTCAAGGATCGGCCTCTATTCTCAACGTAGGACCCATCAGCAGCAACTGTGACGAGATCTGTCGTGTCAACAGCTCAGACCAAGAAATTAAAACCACAGTATAAATGGTAAAAATTCATACTGACAACGTTCAACCATTTCCCAGAATTCATGTAACAAACTGTGCTAATGAAAAAGGGACTTCCCCTTTAAAGGAGAAGTCCACTTCCAAAACAAAGATTCACATATAATGTACTCACCCCCTTGTCATCCAAGATGTTCATGTCTTTCTTTCTTCAGCT
>JAHKKF010529416.1:0-32170 GCA_019740295.1 Labeo calbasu | reverse complement strand
CATTTTCTTATCTAGCGCCCAAACTCTGGAACAATCTACCCAACACTGTTCAGGACGCAGACACACTCTGTCAGTTTAAATCTAGATTAAAGACCCATATCTTTAACCTGGCTTACACATAACACATCAACATGTTTCTATAATTCAAATCCGTTAAAGGATTGTTAGGCTCCATTAATTAGGTCAACCAGAACCGGGAACACTTCCCATAACACCCGATGTACTCAGTGCATTGTAAGAAGAATGGCATCTACGCTAATATTAGTCTGTTTTTTTTCTTATTACGAGGTCACCTTAACCACCAGATCCAGTCCATATCTAGATCAGATGGTCAGTCCCCCGGATCCAGTCCGTACCCAGCCCAGACGGTGGATCAGCACCTAGAGACGACCTCTACAGCCCTGAATGTCAGCGGAAACCACATCGACTAGATGAGCCCCAGAGACGGATCCCCAGTAAACCAGATGACTCCTCTGCATCTGGCCAGAGGAGAACTGGCCCCCTGACTGAGCCTGGTTTCTCCCAAGGTTTTTTTCTCCATTCTGTCACCGATGGAGTTTTGGTTCCTTGCCGCTGTCGCCTCTGGCTTGCTTAGTTGGGGACACTTTTTCTTCAAACGATATCGTATACTATTTGAACTGAACTGAGCTAGATGGTGACATCATTGAATCCAATGATGAACTGCCTTTACCTGAAAATTGAGTGTTTACTGTTGCCCTTTTGCATTATTGATGCACTATTTAATATTTAATACTGTACAGCCGCTTTGTCACAATTCTGTATTGTCAAAAGCGGTATATAAATAAAGGTGACTTGACTTGACTTGACAAACCTGTCAACAAATTATACGTTTTTATCACCCATTCAGGTTTATTTGTCACAGAAAGGTTAATAAGAGTCTTGCTTGTTTTAGTTATCCTTGTTGGACCTTTTATTAACTGGGTATATTTGTGTTTGGCTGTAATTACTTTTAGTTTTTCCTTACTCTGTTTGTCTGGCCAATTTATGTTAAAATTTCCAAGTATGATTGTTTCAGTGTGATAATTCAGAGATTTAAGCAATTCTCCTAAGTTAAAATAAAACGAGGAATCATGTGAAGGTGAATTATACATTATACATTAAAATTCATTTTTGGAGGCATTACAACATTTAACACCAAACATTCTAATCCAGCAATATCTACTTTCACTTCAATACATTTAAGCGTATCCTTAATATAGATTATAACTCCCCCTCTTCGCAGTGGTCTGTCCTTTCTATAGCATGTATAACCAGGGACAGCAAGCATGTTGGTGTATTGACAGACAACCAAGTTTCGCTCAGTGCTAAAAAGTCCAGGTTTGAGTTCATAAGCAAATTATGAATTTGATCCATCTTTGAGATAATGCTTCGGATATCAAAATACTTTAAAATACTAAAATACCTTTTGGTTTGAGTCTTGGATCCCAAATCACTCTGGCATGGTTTACAGTCTGAAATAATTTTTGTTTCTGTGCCACATGGTTGATGACTCCTTTTATCTTGTAATTTTCATACAGTACATGTTGTTTATTTGTTTGTTCCAGACAGTACATTATATTGTTCATCAATAAGAGAAGGTTTAGACTCACCAAAATTCTGAGATTTCAGGACTATCATGGATCTTTGATGTTTGAAGCACAGGTGCATCCTGTAAGATATCCAAAGGGAGTTTGGCTAAACACCCAGCAGCTCCTGCTAGCCCACTAACCTTTGCACCACAGTTTAAACTCCGGCCTGGATTACACTCTGTTGATCCACTTATGAGTTCACTTATAGGAAGACTTGTTGATGGTCCTGGATTCATCTGTATGTCACCACTTAGTAGGAGAAGAATCAGTAGAAGATTCGGGCCATACCATTTACATTTCTTGCCACACTGCTGAGTTGATGCCCCTTGATGATGGTTGTTTTGCCAGCAAACGGAAAAAATAGTGAGGTATGCATGGCTGAAAAAGTTTATTTTTGGTCTGACAACCATGGGCATGAGTTGAGCTGATATGTTATGTGCGTCATTTCTAGTAGCGCTGACACTGAATCCATGTGGTCTCACTAAAAACCACAAACAAAGCAGCCATATGCAATAAAGCTCTTCATCCCTTTCTTTAACGTTGAATGTCCATCTTTGATTGAAGATTTCTTTGGTTTTGATGTATAATTGTTTAAAAATACCAAATAAAATAAAAAAATGACTGCAAAAAAAAGTTAAACAAAGGGGCAAGTGTGGAGCCTAACAAACCACCTGGACCTGGCAGCCATCTTGGAATTAAGATTATACAAATGTAATTTTAAAGCACAGCCAACACAAAATCAAACTTTAGCACCTCTTTTTACTTTGAGATCGTTCTGAGGTTAAATACTGATTTAAAATCATAAGATATAGCTATGGAACTAATAGCTATGGAACTGTTTTTTTTTTTTAAATCAAATTTTTGCATAGCTATTACAGAAAACACTGACATCTAACAATGCCTTGAAAAAAAAACAGTCAATCTTAAAAAAACAATGCATATACATAAAACCAAGAGTTAACGAATAAGCATGTGTTCTATTCTCTGTCCTAAACTCCTGAAATATAGGTGTTTCATATTTTAGGTCAGTGCAATTTGGGAAAGAAACAATCAAATTGTGTGTGTGTACGTGTGAGTGCGTGCGTGCGAAAATTCAGATGTAACCTCCTTTGTAATCATTAACATTTTCATAAATAACTAATTTATTTACACATTTTTTCTCAGTAACAGATTACAGTTACATTTATTTTGTAATTAAATTACATAACTCTGTTACAGTTAGTCTAGTTATTCCAAAATATTGGTTATGCAGCTGCCTTGACATGCATGTAATCAAATCATATTAATTTGGAGCCTATTTTATGGATCTTAACAGCTGAGAGAAAATAAAGTGTTGACGAAAAAGCGTTTGGGCCAGTGAACACTTTTATACATAGAGGAAAAATTGCCTTGTATGCTACCAACCCAAATTTAGGACAGGCACACCTCAACATCGCTCACGACTCTAATGTTTTACTCACGTCAGGCCAAAAATATGTTCTCAGAGGTTGCTTGAACTAGGTCGACTGACATCTTTTTTTGGATCACAGAGAGAGAAATTGTGCCATCTAAATGATAGCAGTCTCCTAAAACCAAAATGAGCAGCAATAAGCCTTGCCCACTGGTTTATTTTTATATGAATCAAATTGGGTCAATAACGATGCCATGGAACTTAACCAAAAATATATTTGGTTACTGGATGAAATTATATAACCATATCTCTCAAACTGGGTAATAAAAATGTTTCAAATGACAATTTCAGAGAAATTATGATACTGTATGTATTCGAAAGACTTTGGATTTTGTATATATTCATACACATCCCCTGTAGTTCTGAATCTTTCTCAAAACATTTTTATTAGTCATATACAAAATAAAAGAAGCTGTAATTCAACAAACATACATTATATACAACAGTAAATCAATAACTTAGCCACATCTGAAAAATGGTTAACTGCATGGTTTAAATCCACAGTCATTAAATATGAATACAGTGTTGTATCTAGATTGCAAAAAAGTACAATTTAATCAATAAATAGTTACAATTCACCCATTTTGTTACGGTGTTTCATACAAAGCACTGCAATATATCTTATTACAACCCATTGATAAAAATAACCAAAACATATTCTATCAATGTTCACCAACCACATTCACCTCACTTTTCATTTCATTTATTGACCCACAAATCTGAGACAAAGAACTACTCTGAGTGCCTAATATAAAACCGTTTACAGTCACTTGCTCAGCAAACAAAGACAGTGATGAATTATCAGCCTAAAGCTTGATAACATTGCCATAAATGTGTTGACTGAAAAAAAGCTCTTTGTGATAGGATTCATTAATGATTCAAGACCCATAAATACAATGACAAGGCCTGTTGCATAGCCTACTATCAAATTAATATAGTCACAATACAATTAATTAGTAACAAACACAACAGCTCTGTCCCAAAACTTAGTGAGCTACATAGGCATGTTAACTGAAATGGAACTGAAATGACAAATAGTGACACAGTGCTTTTCACAGTAGGTGTACAAGAGCTTGTAGTTACATCTAATTTTGACATAAGAATGTTCCTATAAGCATCAAATTTCTTTTTTCAATTAATTGAATTATGTTTATCTATACTTCATATACTAAATAAAACAAAAGTCTACCTGAAGTATGAAGTATGTCCATCATCTTGGAGGAATTTTTTGAAAGGTTATTTTAGGATTAGATATACTGTATGCAACAATGGCTTAAAATTTGGTCAAAACAGGCTTTTTTTCAGAAAGCAGATTGCTGGAACAGCCTTCGAGTCAGGAATGTGCCTATAATGCATTAGGATGCTAACTAGGATTAGAACAGAGCTAATAAACACATTTAGCTTTGCAGCGGTGACTGTATCTCACTGAAATAGTCTTCTTCTCAGCAGTCCTTTTACAATAGTGCTAAAATACAAACTACCACAAACATCATTGGTCAAGAGTATCAATAATTTATGTGCACATAAGGGTACAGTGTGGCACTTATCCAAGAACTACATTAAACATCACAGAGAAGTGCTGTGCGTAACAAGTATGCTGAAAACCTCAGAGGAAAAAACTCCAAAAAACTGCTTTTCAAAACAAGAAAACAAGATGAGTGGATGTCTTAAGTGCCTTATGTGAGCAATGAGCTCCACAAACAGACTAGTCATCAAACTGCTGAAAGAATACACCCTATATGCTGAAAACGTGTGATGCATATTTTACTGTAGCAAAAACTCTCTCTGATGGTGGGAAGAATGTTTTCAGAATCTGGCCTTGTTGGAGTTGAGGTAAGAGGGCAGTGCATTCCTGTCACAGTGAATCAGTATGAATGTGTTAATTTCTTCTTAAAGGAATAGTTCATTCATAAATGAAAGTTGTCATCCCCAATAAATTACTGAATTTTACTGTTAAATTTTATTTGTTTAGCCTTATGTAATTTGGAATATAGAGCACACATGTCTGCATTACTGCCATTACAACATACATTGCTTGTTTCCTTTTTGGAGCTGTGTGGTAAAAATCACTGTCGACTATGAATGTATAGAAAAAAGGCAGACCAGAAATTTCACCCTACTCATAGTGGTTTGGAGCAACATGGGTGTATGACAGAATTTTTACTTTTGGATGAACTATCACTTTAAATCAACTGCAGTCAATGATCTAGAGTCTAAGTTCTCAGGGTTGCAAATACTTTGCCATTGCCAGAAAGTGTATGTGTATGTTCTGTGTATGTATATGTGTATTCAGTTTCTGTTCAGTTCACAACCATGCAGCTGATTTTCACAGCTGTAACACACACATCAGGGCTACAAGTCAAAGTACTTCTGGTGCTTTTAATCTTTATATTACACTGAATATATGTCCTGAGATAACAACAGGGAAGAGCATATCAAAATAAGCCCATTTCAAAATAAGTGCATTTCACTTACCCTGATCATCTCTCACAGAGGAGTCTCATGAAGCAAATGTCTTACGCTGTATGTAGTTCTGCTCTGAATCAGAGACAACATCTGTCCATCAGATACAGAACATGAGCAAGATGACAGGGTTGACAGTCAATTAACTTTTTAAACATTATAGCTCTGTTCCAAACCCTAGTGAGGGACTGCTTTACTATCTGCAGACATGCGGTGGGCAACATCCAAACTGAAATAGAGCCTCGTATTGTAAGTGACTAATAAGAAATGTTCTATAGAGTTTGACATTACATAGTTGCTAAGCTTACCCAACAATATGTCTAATAAACAATAAATAAATACCACAAACAAGTGTTGGATAAAAGTGTCAGCTTTTGGTTATTTATATACAAACATTTTAGCAATGATTATAGTTAAATGTAATGGCTTTATCCACCTTTCCTGTTCAGCTGACATCAAACTGACATTCATTTGCAGCCCTTCCACTTATGTCACAATTAAATCAAGTCGCATTCAGCTTTATTTTTTCACTTGTATATTTTCCTCGTAAAGCCCTGCCTATTTATTATATAGTGGTTTGGAGAATAGATGGATGCATTTCTTTTCTTCTTCTTTTTTTTGTTTTTTACTGAATTTGTCACTTGTCCTGCCATGCTTCCTTATTTGGCATCTTTTAGAACACACTTCATGTTGGGAGAGCACATGTGATACCTTAATATGGACAGTTCACTAGGGTTTGGAACAGGACCACAACTTTAAATTCAGGTCTTGCTATTTTTGTTAAAATGTTGCCCCGAAACATTAAGGATAAATTGTGTTTTGCCCAAACACCTGTGCTGGAAGAGAACCACAGACTGGCTATGCACCATTATGAAACGTCACATTGGGTTTGTTATAGTTAGCTGCAGTAAAGCTGGAACTTATATCATTCAACAAAACCCAGATGTTCTGAGTGCAAGACATCTTCATTACAGAGATATGGAAGGAGCCAATATGAATGACTGGCTGCTGTACACTGTCTATATTACTTTATAATATTCATTTAAAGAATACAGCTGGACACTTACACAGTGAACAACACTGCCACCTGACCACATACACAGCACGCCACGCGCTACCCCACTGCACGCGCCTACTTACTAGAAAAGCAATCAGACTTCAATAATAAGCCACTTTTGGTACAATTGCAAAATTGATATCAAACTATTTTTTGTTCATATAAATAACTTTTTTTCTTTTTTGTCATTCAGGAAAGAAAAAACAAAGTAGCTGGAGTAAGACATCAGAGACCATTTGCTAACGATTCAACAATAAAGCTTGTGTTGGGTTGCTTCGGGAAAATTAATTGGACCAGCCCATCCACACAAAGCACAGAACAACGAAACTACAGTAATACGACTCTGAACAAAGCTAGAATAATCAGTTTTACCAACACGGTTTACCAACTTCAAATATTTTCTAAAAACAAGTAAATGCCTCCTCTCTCTGCGATATCTTTAAGAAAAGGCTTTCTTATGTCTCATGTCTGCAAAAGATGAACATCACCTGCCAGACAGCTCAACAGGGCCTCTGCTCTCCCATGCATAAAGTTTATTGCCTCTCCTGGTCATATTCCTCAGAATATAACTTGTAAACATCATTCCACTAATGGAATTGAACTTAACAGGAAAGAAAACTGATAGTTGAAAAGAATTTTTGCTCGCTTTGTGAATTACAAGATCCTTACATTAAGGGAACACCACCATTTCTGATAGAATATAGATAGTGAATATATTTTGTTTTTCCATCCGTATATCAGTCAGTGGAAAATATCAAGCACAGGTAAGTCAAGTCAACTCTAAAGGGAACAGTTAACCGAGAAAATGAAAACTGACATTTCAAGTTAGTCATACATGCTTGTATTGACACGAACCCTCACGTCAATCTGAACACATATGATTAACTTTCTTCCATGAAAATCAATGTCCACGCTCTTTTCCATACAATGAATGTATACAGTGGCCAAGTCTGTCCAGCCACAAAAAAGATAATAAAAAAACAAAAAAACAAAATCTATCAGACACACATTTAAATTCAAGTTATTCATTAACTATCTCTCCCTCTGTTCAGTAGGGAATACACACATTTAAAATTTGGTGTCATAAGATGCACTGCATAAAGTCTGATGTCAGTGACAGACAGTGTTAAGTTACTTTTAAAAGCAATGCAATACAATACTGCGTCACTCCATAAAACATACTAGTTACTTAGTTACATTTTATGGAAAGTAATGCCTTACATTACTTTTTGTTTGCTGGGCTTGCTTATTTGTTTTTATTTTTTTTTACAAATTGCCAACTATAGAGGCCCTTTAACACCAAAACGAAGTGCCTCATTCCCATTTTCCCTCAACATGGGGAAAGGAGAGGTGTCACTGAATCAATGGGAAAACAAAGTAACTTGGATTACTTATTTGAAAAAGTAACTCATATATTTAGTTATAAATGTAAAAGTAATGTGTTACTTTACTAGTTAGATGAAAAAGTAATCTAATTATGTAACTCACGTTACTTGTAATGCGTTACCCTCAACACTGGTGACAAATGGCACCAATTCTTGTGCCTTTAATCACAAGTTGTTTAAATGTTACAATGTGACTTTTTGTGACTGTTTTTATGATACTTTTACAGTGCATTTTAAATACTTTTGTAGAGACTGACACTTGCCAGTTAATGTGTGGGAAAAAGCAGCACAAAAATAACTTTTGGGTTCCATGGACCAAGTCATATGGGTTTAGTACAACATGATGGTAACAACATGGCAAATGTTTTAATCATTTTTGGGTGAACCTCAAGTGTATAATATTCTGATTAAATGATATGTTGAAAATAATTGCTGTTCATTAACAACAAGGGTTGTAAACAACATCAGATATACTTTAGTGTTGTCTGTATATATCTTTATGGTCACTTTCTGAATTTTATCAATTAATATAAAACTTTAAAACAAAAACTTAAGCAACCCTGTGCCTGATGAATACGCTGACCAATATACTTACAAATGTTCCCCATTAGTGCATTATGATCGTGCTTCTGTTTTGGACTTGACAATGGTGATGACACTAGTGGTGGCCACTTTGCCTGGTATGAGGGGCCCTATGACAGATGTGATGGGGCCCCTGGCAGCGGCAACAGGGCTGCGGGCCACAGTTCTGGCAAAACTCTGGAGAGCCTCATATTTGGAGCGCAGCACATCAAGCTCCACCTTCATGCTAGCATTTTCCGAGGCAAGCTTCTCCACTTCCTGCTGAAGCTCCGCCTTCTGCTTCTCCAGCTCCTCCTTTTGTGTCACACGTTTGACGCGGCAGCTGGCAGCATAGCCACGGTTTTTGAGTGTGCGCCGCCGCTGTTTCAACTGCAGGATTTCCTCCTTGGACAGACCACGCAAGTGCTGGTTCAGCTCCCGCACAGACATAGACACCAGCTCATCATCCGTAAGACTCGTGCCATTTTCACCTGGCTCTCGCTTCACCTACAGGCAACCACATGGGACGAGATCAAGAGAGAAGAGAGGGAAGGGAGGCCAGGGGAGACTGAGGGCAACTGGAATGATCTTTGATATCAAACAAGCTGTGTTCACAAAATTTCTCTCTCTAAGTGAGAAATGAAAGTGTAGAAATAATAATCTTAAGTTTAAAAAGGATATCAGTATGTTGGCTTTCTCAGTGCTATAAAATGTAGTCCTCACTTTTAGTTCATAGTAGCCAATGAATTCCTGTTACCAATAGGAAATGTGATGGTTCTACCACTGAATAAAACAAACAAAAAAAAGTTTTATCTCACATATAACTTGCAACTGCAAGTTTATACCATGCAGTTCTAAGAAAAAAAAAGTTAGAATTGTGAGTTAAAAAAAAATCAATTATCTTTTTATAAGATACAGCAGAAACAGGCTTCTGTAAGTGTAACTGCAATGTGATTTATTTAGTGGTTTAATACTTTTCTTTTGTTGATTTGAATTAAGAATTAGAAACTTTTTTTTTTGGAAATATCATCTGAACATACCTTCAGTGCTTTGTTGCCCTTGTTTGTAGTAGTCATACCACGAGAGCCACTCTCCACTGCCCCACTCGACAGGTCTGTGAATTCAAAAGAGAGTTCACAAAGATCAGACAGATGTTTTTCAGTCCAGAGGATAGACACACAGAATAGAATTTCCTGGTTGCCTGTCACCAGAGATGCAGCACACTGCAAAAAAAGTCATAGCAAAAACTAACAAGCGGTTTTTGCATTTGTTACTATGCAGTATAGGGTGATCTGGGGTGGTTACTCCAATCCTCTTTGATATTTCTGACATATGACGCAGGCTCTCCCCTCAATGCTAGTCTCTCTCAGTGTTTTTTTTCCACCTATTTTATCATTCACCAAGTGAAAAAAATAAAACTTAGAAAGCATATAGCACATCTATAGGACATCTCTCCTCAGCAAGCGATGCAATTTAAAGTACCAATAATGTCAAATCACTAATCCTAAGTATGATCAAGAAAATAATAGTGACTTTCTGAAGAAGGAACCCAAAACAATTAATACATATTATCACAGTTCAGAGCCAAATTATTTCCTACAGTTCTGTTTTCTACAGCATTCTTACGCCAAATAGATGTGAAAGATGCAGGATAAAAGGTAGCAAGTTTGAAATATAATATTGCTTTTATTAAAAAATAGGAGATCAACTTCAGAAGATTACTAGGCCAAAATAACAAATAGAAATATAGTTTATTTATTTATCTAAAAAAAAAAAAAAAAAACTATAACTAAGAAAAAAAAAATACAGGTCACTTACTATCACTTATCACTCACTAACCATAAACAAAAAAAATAAACAAAAACGGCCCCAGACTCCCTCCTTTACAAGTGTCCAAAACAAGTTAAGAGGGCAATTTGAAATAAGAGTTAGTAAAAGTCAAACGAAACCAGCACAAACTTTCTCAAACACAATCCCAATTCAAGCAAACAATCTGTACTCACAAACACTCTTGCTAAACAAGTCTCTTACGTTACGTACAAACTCTGCTGTATTACACAATCAAACTCTTCATGCTAACGTTCTGGCCAGAACACGTCAACTACTTTTATTTTCAAGTACCACCGGATGTGGCTGCACCAATCAGGACATAGCAAAAACAGCGCAAAGATAGAACAAAACATAAAACTATAGGGTTGTAACAACCAAGGTACAGCTATAAAAAGTGGTTACTGCAAACAACTGAAAGCATCTCAGAAGCACCAAACTGTCTTGTGGGAAGATAAGACCAAAACCACCAATAAACAGAAAATTAAGTGCCAATAAATTACCCACTGTTGATTAAATTTTATTAAGACCTCAATATCAGATCCTGGAAAGACAATCCCACTATAGTGCTGGTTTTATTTTTATCAAAACGCTTGGACAATGCTTTTATAAAGTTGGGGTCATTCACAACATACTATATCATTAAGCTCATGTAACAAAAAAAGGCCAGATAATTAGCAGTGCTGCAGAAATGTGGAAAAAAATAATATCTTTCCTGGCCAAAGACCCTATTATCATGACAGACAACAGCGATGATGCCCTGAGAAGAGCATAAAATTGAAGCAGATGTGTCACAGTGGGGATGTTGTCACATGGGCAGAGACAGCGGCAGCTATCAGACATGCCTCTTTCTCTACATCCAACCACCCACACCCACACACCTTCTTTTGGGTCAGTGGCTTTCTACCACCCCAGCGGCTGCCAAACACACAGGCTCTGCCACACACTGGCAATCACCTGCTTGTGTGTGTGTGTGTGAGTGAAATTAATATATAAATGTTAAAATATAATGCTGCAATATGCATTTTCTACTGTGTTTCCCACCAAAATTAAGTATTTTACTATGGAAGATAATGCAAAATAATTCAGAAGTACTTTATGCTTTACCAAATATTTTAATATTTTAAATGTACTGTATATTGACAGCTGAAAAGAACTTTTGCTTGCTTTGTGAATTACAACATCACCATCCAAGGTTGGATGGTGGTTTGGATGAAACAACATACTTGGTAACATAGATGGTTAAAATCTATTATACATTTATAGACCTGGTCACTGTAGTGAGCACCATACATCAGAAGGTTAGAGATTTGCTGGAATTACTGTCTGGTCAACTGAGATTTAGGTATGCAGATAAAAGTTAGGTTTTTCTGCAGTATTATATTATAACTGTTTGTTGTTTGCTTTGGGTTGTGATAAGACCCAAACAGTGACATGTGATGCCAAACGAGTGCATAGCTGACTAAAACCATTGAAAAGAACTTCGCAAAATCAGAGCTGATTATCTGTAGAGAACAGACATCAGACTCACAGGAAAACTGAAAAAGCTGAGTGAAGGCACTAAGAAAAAAGCAAGTGAAGTAATACAGAGGGACAGAGAGTGGAGGAGAAATAAAGAACAAATAGAGCGAGGGAACATGGGGGGTGTTGGAGGAAACAGCCTTGTGAAAAATGTGCCATCAGCACATTTGGGCTAGCTTGCAAAATGAAGGGTAAAAACCCCTGATCTCAGCAAGGACCCCAACCAAGGCACCAATTAGGAGACTGTGTAGCTGAACTCAAATGACCACAGTGATCATTTCCAACCTTCAAACCCTGCCAGCCTTCATAAATTTAGAGAGTGTTTAGAACCTGCAAGGTCTAGAGATACATGCAATGATAAATAAATTACAGTACATATACATATGATAAATGCTGAGCCAACAAAAGCGCTGTGGCCTTGAGTCCCTGTGTCACGTGTTAATGATTGCCTTGCTTTACTGAGGCTTCAGGGACTAGCACACAGATGGATACCATTGGGCTGGGCTAGCTAAAGAAACACCAACCTGCCCCATTTACCTGTCCTCTACAGAACAATGTGACCCACGAATAAGAGAAAACAAACTAATTGCACTGCTCTTGAAGTTATTACGCAGCTCTCTGAAATATGTGATTGGTGGTCAGTGGCAGTATTCTGTGGTTAAGTACTTCTTTACAATGAGCATAAAACATTTGTATTGTAAACTATATTTTGTAAATTGGCATGGCATAATAAGCAAGCAAGTTATTATTTAATAATTGTATTTGCAGCTTTGTAGATTTAACAGTTTGAATTTGATCAGGAATTTCATGTTACATTTTGAAACTCAATAGGATATTAAAAACAACAAACAGCAAAAAAAAAAAAAAAAAAAAGTAATATGAATAAAACTGCTAAACTAATTAAAAAATGTTACACTTTAGTTCAGGGACCAATTCTCACTGTTAACTAGTTGCTTATTAGTATGCATATTACTAGCACATTGGCTGTTTATTAGTCAAAAGTCATAGTTAATAGTTGGATAACAGTGAGAATTGGTCCCCAAACTATAATGTTGACCAAATTAGAATAAAAATGCAGTTTCATAGCTCATAGTTCATGAGTTTCATAGCTTTAGTTTAGTTTAGCTCAGTAACAAGATGAACACAGCTGTAATAGCACACAAATGCAACACATCAACTTCTAGGCTCTAAATCACATCCACACTTGTTTCTTATCTACTGTATGTTTGAAGGTCCAGTTGTTGATACTTCTAATAACACTGTCTCCATGCAGAAGAGTATGGTAGGTTTTTGTTAGAATGTCTAATTTAAACTAGAAAACATTTATCAAGATTAGTCTTCTGATAAGTATTTTATGCTGATGTTAATATAAAACACCCTTCAGAAACCCTTGTTGCAGACCATATTCATACTATGGCTCCAACAAATGTTGTTTACATCTATAGATATGAACCTTTAAATAATATGATATTTTAAAAAAGTATTTCATTGAAATACTTACTTTCACCTCAGTTTAATGTCTAAAGTCAGCAATAAGTAGGTCCAAAAAAAACAATAAATAAAAATAATTACAAAATCTGCAGACTAAGCTTAGACTTATTGGCCCATTCATATTAGCCAAAATTAGACTTTCTGTGATTCATGCATGCCTGGATTCCATGTGGGCCTTATAAAGCAAGCATCACATCAAGTCATATTGTAGGTCATTTTAATGAGTAACTGTATATTATAAGTAAGTTTTATCTTTAATACCACATATTTTTAAACCTTTTAGTTTCTTCATTATCCAAGTTACAAAAATAAACAACCAGACATCTGAACTCTTCAATTGTACACCCTAGGGTATTTAATGCTGGCGAATTCACCAAAGTTTTAATTTCAGTGCAGAGTGTAACTCTGATAGGTTTAAAGTTAACACTTTACTAGTTCCTCTAGTTTCTTCAGTGTTGTTATTAAAATGGAAGGGTCCACAATCATTTAAATGAATGTTTTAAATGTGCAACATTAAAAAGATTGAAGCTCTGAATGTTTGGAATTGTGACAAAAATTACCTGACATGAAAACTCAAGAGAATGACATTGAGAATGACAAGGTAACACATTCTGGGTGCTACTAAAGCATTCAGTTCTTAAAGGGAGAGTTTACACAAAAAGAAAATCCTGTCATCATTTATTCACCCTCATCATTGATCCAAACCTGTAAGAATTTTTTACTTCGAAGGACACACACACACAAAAAAATGTTGTTAACCAATGTCTGGAGGCGACCACTGTTCCACCGTTTGGACACACACACTGAGACTTTGGAAGTCACTCAGTATTATATATAGAGTGAATATAATTCTGTGAACTATCTCTTAAGACCCATAAGCCCACTCATGACACAGAGTTCAGCTGTTGAGAAGAACAGTAGAATGATAATGGAAAACATAATTTTGTATATTTTAATGAAAGCCAGCAGGTTTCAGCACACATTCACACATTCAGTACATTCAAGTCATTGTCCAACCTGCAGACCTTTCGAAAGCCATGATGACCCTTAATTGTGACAGCCACTGGCTTAGAAACCCTATATTTAATTTCATGCATGATCAGCACCACTTTTTTACATGCCTCATCAAGTAAAACCAAAAAAGGAGAAAAAACAAGTAGTGCTATACAGATCTAATCATCTCTCCCTTCAACAGAGTCAAGTCAATTATCAAACAACCTGCATGTGTTGAGCACCATTTAACTGCAAATTAAAAATCAGACTCGGCTGATAGCAGAGGTTGTGTTTCTTCAAGGCGGGCACCAATTTATGCGCAAAGGGCAGAGAAGCCATAAACTAGCGGCTATTCAGAGCGTGACAAGAAGATGCAAATTATTCTTCTGCTTTCAGCAGTGAAGAAGCGATGATGCACCATTAGCTGTCAATAACCCAACAGTAGCACTGTTGATAGGGAAACTGCAATGACAGATGAGTGGAGTGGGGCTGGCCAAAAAGATCTTGAGAAGTGTTCTGTCAAAGTCAACCCTGTTTACATTTAAGGAAAAAAGCCTAATCAGTGAGCTGTGATAACAATGGAGTTTAACTTTGGCAAATAGATTGAATTTGTAGGTTAAATGAAAGGTAGATTCATTACAGATATTTAAAGTCACCCTCAAACACTGTAAAAAGATTAGTCTCTTTCTAATGCTGTACTGATTTTGCAGCTACACACAGGTAAGGCTTTGTACGCACAACTAGAATGAGAAAACTAGGCTTTCATAAACTTATGCCAGACTTAAATGACAGGGGAGGTTTGGACTTGAATGTTTTATAGACATGCTTGGAGAATGGGACTTAGGGAAACGATCTAAATGTAGGAAAACAGACAAGCTAAAGCTATCAAAAAAGCAGATTTAACTGAGCATGTGTGCATTACACTGCATTTAACAAGTTTGAATGACCTGTTGACCAGCTAACAGAGGTCATCAAATGAGAAAAAAAACTTACTGAAACGCCTGTAAAGGACTAGAGTCAACCCTAGTCCTTTGAGTAGGGTTGGGAATCAGCAACTGGTTCTTTATTTACTTAAAAATATATATCTTGTTTGGTTCCATGTTGGTTATTGAACATCTGTGTTTTTCTTTTGTAAAAGGGCAATGTATTAAAGAAAGAAAAAGAAAAGTTAAGAAACTGAAATTAAGTAACCAACTAGTTGAAATTAGAATACACTAAGATGCAGCACAAATAATAAAACTATTCTGTGACATCCAGTGAGAGCTATTTTTGTCTTTAAACATGATTGTTTGTTAAATTTAAGCTCTCTGATGGCTTATTCCTCATTAATTCTACTCTACATGAACATCTTTGAATAAAACTAAAATAAAACATTCTTGCACAGTGTTACGTCTTAAAGAAAGAAAGAAAGAAAGAAAAAAACGCCTAGCAACAGCAGGCAAAAGACAACTGCAGTAAAAAAAAAAAAAAAGACATCCTCACTTACACAGAGTTTCATCATCAACACCCCTCCCAACACCCCCCAAAACCCTATTGATCTTTTCTGGAGTCCTGTGCAGCTAGAGCTCTGCATCCAGATAACACTGTACTTAAGGACTCTTTCAGGGACTGTAATTTCTGCAGAGATGGCATAAGAAATGGGAGATATGAGGAGCACCTCCTCCACTCATTAAACACTTTCTCTAGGTTGCATCAACTCCTATCCTAGCAGAGCTGCAGCCAATAAATGGCTGCTCATGTTAAACAGAAATACCAGTCAAAGCCTGTATTACAGGAGGCTGGAGGCTTGATTTATACAAGGCATGTGATAGATCATACATCTTTCAAAACAAAGATATATCTAAACCCCTGTTGCTCGATGAAGGTGCTTACCTGTTCTTGTTACCTGCTCTGGCAGGTGCTATTACATATGAACAGATGGGGTTCATACCCATCCTTATGCAAGACAGATTTAGGTTTACCCAAGCCATTGTTGATTAAATTAAAAGATCTATTAATTTGTTCAAATATATAAATGCTAAGGTTCTGTACAACACCTCATTCAAAATCCTCTTGAATTGGGATAATTCTGTTCTCCTAACTCAATACTGTATATCAGCAAACAAAAATATGATATGTTAGCTGTTAGGTAAACAAACTAACACAATAAAATCACATGGCCATTCATTCAGACAAGGAACAACAATATAATGAAAAGTTTTTTTTTTTTTTTAAACATAAATTCAGAGCAAGTTACATTTTAAAATGTATTACACTACTAGCCATGTTATCAGTGTGTGTTTAATGAACTATATTTTCCAGTGGTGGAACTTTGCAACACCTTTTCTTTTGTAACAAGGACATAGCAATGCTGTATAGTATGTGCAATGCCAGATTAAATATTTTACTCCTATACTGTAAAAAATATGTAAGTAAAATATGTTACATGCATCTTTCCTAAAGTACAGCCAGTATAAAGTCATGGATAATGCACTTTATTCAAAAAGCTTTTACAGTGTCACTCTAACCTTCAGCTCAATATGGATCACAGATGCATATTGAGATTGTGGTCAACAAAAACCTGCTCTTGCTGCTCCGGTTTTATGCGTATTATAACGTAAGAGTAAGCAAATTCAAATTCGGAAAAGAAGCTTTAGATCATTCCTAAGACAATGATCAAAGTTTAGCATGAAATTACATTTGAATGAATTAAAACTCTAACTGACAAACACACAAGCATTCAAACAGGTCAATGCACATTAACGATTATTAATTCACACGTTTATTAATCTTGCAAATGAGATCAGACTAATCTACTTTTGAATTTCATACTACATAACACATACTAATCACAGTGACAAATATATAGAACCGTTAATTGATTCCTGGGCTAAGACATACATGAACCGAGCAGCATTATGATGAATCAGCATCTACGATACGATTTAAACAAACAAAGCGATACACTTTTTCATACCTACAGGAAAAGACGTCTGAATCGCGTTCGAACAAATGAAACCCTTGTTTATTCCGATATTTACCTGTCATAGATCTGAGATCAAAAGACTGGATAATAAAAGACCCCACTGGCTCAGAAAGATATGAATATATGAATATAGGATCATTTCATATTGACAAACACACGCGCCCTACCTGGTGCTGAAGCGCACAGCGCCCTTATGATGAAACAGCAGCTTTGTGCTGATGTGTGTGTGTGTGTGTGTGTGTGTGTGTGTGTGCGCGCGCGCGTCTATCCACACATTTCTGCACATCCCCCTGTCACTATAATGCCTCTAATTCACACAGGGAATCCCCATAGGCTGTGCGTCTCTTGATTCCAATCACGCTTATTAAAATACGTTTATGATACACAGCAGCTCGTTTACATTTTGAGTAATAAATGCACGTGCGTTTATACAGCTGCTTCAGGTATATGTATATACAGACTATATATACATATGATGAGAGAGTGGAGGCGTGCATGCACACTCAGCATAACAACACTGTCACACATTTGATTTATCAGTAATCGAGTCGACTCACCAGTTATAACAGATGCCTTTCTGTATGAACGTGTATTTGAGTAGGGGGTCCAAAGTGTGTTTGAGTGAAATCAGATGAGTAAATGTGTTATTGTTGCTCGGATTCGCTTTCTCTTGTACTGAAATCATCAGACGTCATATGATGTTTGATCACGTGGCTTCATTCATGAAGGATCTACGGCACCGCTAATTTAAAGGAGCCGTCTAGAATAAAAAAAATTAAATGACCTTTTTTTGTTTTATTTTGTTTTAGATAATTTCACCTTTTTGCTATATGAAAACTTATGAAAAGCTTTAATGTTTATTTGATGTAGGGAAACATCTCTCTCTCTCTCTCTCTCTCTCTCTCTCTCTCTCTCTCTCTCTCTCTCTATGTGTGTGTGTGTGTGTACATATAGTGTAAAGCCTATAAAGGTATCTTGTACACCAGTGCTTATGAGTACATGTTAAAGGGTAACAGAAAAATAAAATTAAATGCTGTTTTCACACAGATCTCATATTTTGTTCTTAAATAATGCATCCTTTATGTTACATGGATGTTTCCAAGTAACATCTCAGCATACCAAAACTTTACATTTTGTTTAATAAAGAAAAAAATATATTTTTGTTTAATTAGTAATGTAATTCTAAAATATAATGTATAAAAGAGTGTTGAACACCAATATCTACAAGTTAGAAGGTAACATTTTACATTAAAAGGAAATATGCATCCCATTTATTTTTTTATTTATTTTTATTTGCTTTTTTAAGAACAAATACATGCTGTTGTATCACACCTGTCTCTGTCCTATGTCATATTTTGTTTAATGTTCAGATTTCCTTTAAGGATATTTACAACCCCATTTCAGAGAGGTTTTAATTTTTTTTGTTTTATACATTTATTGTAAATTGTGTTCATCAAAAATTACATTTTAAATGAGCTTATACTCATTGTGAAACACATTAGTTCAACTGAATATGCAAAACAAACACTTACCAAAGGTGTAGCTGGCATAGTTCTCTTCAGTATTTGTCTTTTTAGAGAAGTTCAAATTCTCTGCATTGTTTTGTTCAATTACACACACACACACACACACACACACACACACACACACACACACACACACAAAAGCTGTTGTCTACAGAACAAGCAGGACTCTTAAACTGAAATGACCATTGTTCCTGGTAGTTTGCCATTGGCTTCACATCACCCAATGCAATCTGCTCCATGCTCTACAAAAAGATACTACAAGCAAGTGCTGCAAGTTAGCTCTATTTAAAACTTTCTGTATGATTTTAAAACAGAAAACTACATTTTAGGGCAAACTACCCCTTTAACATTTAATTCACTATGCAGAATCTTCTAAAAAAAATAAAGTGTAGACTAAAAAATTACCCCTCTCAATCATCATCTACACTGTGTCTGTATTACCAATTTTCTTCTTGTTTTACTATGTTCGAGATGTTACTGGTCTGCAGTCTTTGGCCAGTGGGTGTGTAGCTCTCAACCAATTACAATTCATGGCGCAGGTGAGGATGAGACTTTGGGCTTGTCCAAATACCCACACTTACAGTCTATGCACTTGACCATTTGTCTACTTCCATGACGTATTTCCTGTATTTGGCCCTGTATTTTGGTAAGTGGGCATGAAGGCCACAAGTGTGTGGGACACACTTATAGTGTTGTAAAAATGCAAATGTTTACAGAGCTTTATTTTGATTTTCAATACTTTGCATTTTAAAATAAACTTATAAATGTCTGTTTAGTAGTCTCTATAATAGATGACACAACCTAGTAATTGTGGTGCTTCTAATTAAGTGACAAAAAGCAGTTGCAAGTGTTGTACTAAATAAACATAGGCCTACTCATCTATGTACCAATAAATGTGTAACAGTCTGTTTTACTACCAAATTTTATGTAATGTCTAATTAATATTTAACTTATACTTGAAAGGTTTCTGCAACATCTTGCATTAAATGTAACAAAACAGATTATAGGAATTTTAATTATGTGGGTAATTACTGAAGATGGCTTGCTTGTTTGATCACCAATCATCACACCTACTATTAGACAAGACAAGACCAAGGCTTTCAAAAAATGGTCTTAAGAACAGTCTCGAGACCAAGTCCGGTTTCAAGTACTACAGCACTATAGCTAAAACACCCCAGCATGCCCGCTGTCATCTTGCGCCAGTGATTTAGAGCTCAATTCTGTGCAGTAGTGATTTATTTGGAGACTGAGTCTGTGCTGTAGTGATTCTGAGGTGGAGCAGCAGTATCAAATACAGTAATTTTATTGGCTGCTGAACATATTGACATGTTAATGTGGACAGTTTGTGCTGACATGTATAAATTTTAAGCGTTCCATTTAAAGGTTTTCGGCTCTTCTATCTGCCTTCCATAAACTGGAGCACATATCAAAAGTCACATGGTTTCAGTAAATGAGGCTTTGTTACATCATAATTGTTTTGAAGCATTCTGAAATTTCTCTGGGCTGCCCCTAAGTGGCATTGACCTCTGTGAACCCATGAACTTTTCCACAAGACCTAACTTCTGTTATTGTGAAATCAATCGCTATTGTTATTTGTGTATCAATCGCTCAATCAGAGATATTCTTGTCTAGCGTACATCCCTGCTCCAGCATCGAAACAATGGAGGTCAGACTGCGACAGCTGAACTATCGTGGGAGCGGCCTCTGTCAAATTTGAAAAAGGGGATATTATTTTTACAGATTAATTAAAAACCACTGCATGGTTTTTATCATTATAGAGTAGATTTGTACATACACTGCCAACACACATTAATGTTCAAACATTGAAAGCTCAAACATGTAAATGCTCAAACATGTAAAAGTGAACTTTGCATCCGATGACCCCTTTAAAACAATTAAAATAGCCTATTTGGCCAATGATAAAAAATTAATCAACTTTTTTTTAAAAGTTATAATAAGCATTTTATACAATTTAATTTTTAAGGGTATTTTAAAATATATTTTTTTAAAACATAAGACGGATATTGGAAGATTTTAGCAATGTAATGTGTATGGCACAAATAGCATTTATAGTCTGTGTCTCATATTTTCCTACCTTTGACGGTGTTAAACATGTCAGGTGGATGGAAATATGCATGGAAATGATATGCAGATGGGATTATAAATAGTAAAACAAGGTATTGGAAGCTCCATATATGGTGATTTCGGGGAGGAAACAGAGTGGAGATGCACGTATGCACAATCTTCGCCCGACTGGACTTTATAAAGGAAGGTTTGCAGGTTCTGGCATACAAATGGTTTTATAAATCTGAAAACTTTTGTGTGTACACAAAATCTAGCTTTTATGCATATGTATACTTTTTTAGGTAGAAATCTACATAAAGTTTTATACATGAGGCCCCAGGTTGTGGTGTTTTCCATAGGAACCTCATGACGTCCCTTACGCTACAATCCTGAACAGCGCTGAATGCCGTGATGCGTCTCAGCTCCTCAGCACAAACCTGAAATAGTGGATGCAGGCCGCCATCTTTTATACCTGTATGTACGGGGAGTGATTTGGCATGCAAATTCCACTTGCCAATTCTCAGTGGCCTTTTTTTCTTAAGCTCAGAGGTGATTGGGCTCCCAAGTGAGACCCCATGACGTCAGTCGACGTAATGTCTCCGTTCCCTCCTTCAGTAACCGAGACGGTTTCACTCAGTAAGGTGGTGGCAGTGCGCTGGGAGCACTCTATGCTCGCCTTCTGTATATAACATACATATGTCGTGCTGCTAATTGCACATTGCAAATTTTATCGTCTGACAACTTTATTTAAATGGTGGATTGAATCTGAAACTGCGATGATTGACAGCGATGACCATAGCAACAGAAAAAAAACTATGGAAGGATATGGGAGCAATATTCAATTTAAAATGTATAAGGCAAAATGACAGTGCAATATGTAAAATGGCTATGTATTTCTTTATTTACATTTACATTTTCCCATACATATGTGCAATGTTTGGTCCTTACATTAGTTTTGATGTGTAAATAAAATTCATATTTTAACTATTTATAAGTTGCAAAATTAAAATGTTTAACCAAAGTTGATTACATATGTATAAAAAACAAACAAAAAAACCTACAAGAACCATTTTTCAAAGTGCTTACAGACAATTTCTCCAATTTAATGTTTTATTTTTGACAGCTAACAATTGCAAAAATTACAGTAAATAACAAAAAATATGTTACGAATCATTTCCTCAGTCTTAAATGTCCTTCTTGGATTAGGATTCATTTGCACCTAAACACAGCTATTAGATCTGTCTAATCTACTCTAAACATATGTTTGTCTATGTTTGTACAGTAATGTTGTATGCAACAGGTCCTTTCAGAGTGAAACCCAGGTAAAAAGTGACATTCTCATTGTTGTGGGGTACTGAGGATGCCTTCAGAGCTGGGATATGAAATTTAATTCCTTTGGGACCCTCCAGAAATACCTTCTCATCCTCTGTCCAGCCTGTGACACATTTCAGCAATTTAGACATTTCTGGCATTTTCCATACTTCTCCACTAAACCATTTCAGTCGTTTTTCTGAAACGGAGAACATTTTTGTGATTGTTTCAAACTTACTCTTGTGGACAAATTTTTCAAACCCAGTCCCATTGCTCAGGAAGAAATGAGTGTAGATCCTCTTTTTCCTTGGAGGGATGTCTTTCAATTTCTTGTCATAGAGTCTCTGGAGGTGTTCAACAGCAGACAGCACAGTCTTATACTTGTGTTCTTTCTCCACTTGCGTGTCCTGCTCTTCTGGCCAGAAAAGTAAGACGAGCAAGAAAAGGGCACTTGATAAACATCTCTGTTTCTCCTTAGGAAACTGGTGACTTAGCCTTTGTACATCCTGAAATGCAGCCAGCTTTGGAGACTGAGTTGAGAGGCAACTTAAAGCAAAGTGTGATGCTATGTAGTTGACAAGGTCTGCTTGTGGCATTTGTGCCATCATAGGATTGCTTGGGTAAAGCGAAATAATGTACTCCAGAACCATAACAGGGTTACCATCTTTCTGGTTTGTAAGGAGGGAAAAAATGCTTGTGATGTTTCCCCCACCGTGATAGTAAATCATCATACGTTTCATGACAGGAGTTAACTTCCATTGGTTTTGATCTTTACTTTGAGAAGCACCACTAAAGTATTTACCGTAAGCAGAAGACTTATTCACCAGCCAGTGCATGGGGTGCTTTGTGGTCCTCTCAACAGTCTCGGAAGTCTTCTCCTTATCGGTGTTCAGGTCAGTCTGGAAGTAACTCAAGTCTTCCGATATCCATTCCAATGCCTCCAGCATTATTTTTTGGAGGTTTTTCAGCTTCCCATGAAAATGTTCCCATGGTGTTTCTACCTCAGCAGGCATATAATCTGTCAGGAGGTATTTTATGCACTGGGAATGATTTCTTTTTGAGAACACATCAAGAGAGGAAATTAGCTTCAGCAATACGCATCCTACTTCTACTACTCCAAAAAAGCCAGCATTGTTAATGGTCTCATTGTCTTCAACTGCGGCTTTCTCACATGCCTGAAAACATTCAATAGCCTTTAGAGCCGTTTCCAAAGCATTTACTATATTTTCTGGTGTTTTTTCAGTTTGCTCCATGGCTTTACATTTTGCCACAAACCACTGTCTGTAAACCTGACCTTTGGTATCAAGAAAATAGGAATTGTTTGGCCTTTTCGCTACTGCAGATTTTGCCCACTGTTCTGCTTCTTCAAATCTGTCATGTTTGTAATTGAGTCGAGCCAGCTGTTGAGCAAAAAATGCATCCTCATTAAAGCGCTTGTAAGCCGCCTTGAGAAGCTCAATAGCTTTATCTGGACACTCTTTCTCTCTCACATGCTCAATTAGGGGGGAGAAAAAGCTGTCCAATTCATCACCTTTGCTGATCCTCCGGCGTGTCATGAACAGATCTCGCAAGAACTTCATGTAATGATCTTTACCAAACCTGTGCTCAAACAGCACATCATTGTTGAGAAGATCCAAAGCGAGATCACTTTGCTGTTGCTTTTCACCCCAAAGTTGGTGGAGGATTTCCTTGGCAACCAGTGGATGAATGATTCTGATCGAGTTAATGTAGGTGTTTTCATCTCTCAAGTGTATTAAGACCAATCTAGCTTGATCATTTAGAGAAGTCACAAAGGTATGTTGTCTAAATCTTTGCAAATGACTGGAAAGAGCCAGGAGAGCTTCGCAATGTGACTGAGAGATGAATGAGTTCTGCACATAAGTGTTCAGCAATGCCACATACAGAACAAGTTTAGTAACAACAGATTTGTGATCAATACCTTGCAGTAAATTCTTGACAAACTGCTTCACATATCCAGCAATTCTGTGGCTCTCGAATTCCTCGCTCATCAAGACAAATGTTAGAATGAATTCTGGACTGAACTGTTCTTCAAGGCTTTGTCGTTTTTTGGAAAACTGCTTTTTTTCTGTCTCTGAAAGCTTATGAGTAATAGAAACATTCTGTTGAACAGATTCCTTGCACATTTTCTCTGGATTGTGAGATCGCCTACAACTTAGCAGGATGAAGCAGAGAGTTCCACGTGCTATTTTCTTGGTATTGATGGCCACTTCCAATTCATACTTGACATCTTCTAAAAACTCTTGATCGCAGTCTTCAAACAGCAGGAGTACAGGGAGGCATTTTTGGGGATCTTTTTCTTCATATTCTCGAAGCCAAATGGCATCTTCTGAAACAACTGTTGCTGAGTATGAAGGTTTTACAACTGCACACCTTAGATCATTTCGGTTATTCCACAGTACCTGCCTTGCCACTGTACTACCACCGCTGCCTGGATGATGGTATATGTTGATGCAGCTGATGGGTGCCCGATCTAAACTCCAACAAAGACAGTCTTTCACCAGACTACTGACATCACTGTACGCATCTCTTTGAATGACCTCTCCAACAATTTTTCTATCTGCAAGCCAGAGATTCATCCAAGTTACCTTTCCTCCATGGTAGAACTGCCGCTCAATTTCCTCCTTTTCAGATTCAATGAGTTCGGGACTGGTTTCTTCACAGTGGTTTAGACTCAGAATCTCCAAAGAACATCTCATTTCCTCCTCTCGAGTATCAAGGAAACACTCTCCTTTGACATGGATCGGTAATCGTTTAGTGGCTTGTGTAGTGGTATGCTGGACCCGTTGGAGGGTTGCATTTACTTGACTTATTGTCATCCCAACAACACTTGAACTATTTACTGTTTCCATGTCACAGGATCCTAGAGCAAATCGCTGCCATTTCTTGAAATTATCCTCTGATTCTGCAAGGCAGATGATGTCTTCATGTCCTTCCATGTCAGTGATGAACTCATAGAATGTGTTTAGAAAAGGTGTGTCAACAGGCGAGGTAAGGAGGAAAATCACTTGAAAGGTTCCTTTGGGTAAAATATCTTTGCAAATCAATGAAACACAATCTTTTAGGAGGGTTCTTTTTGTTTTAACCCAGGTCTTCTCATCACAGGGAGGCTCGTTGCCTTTGAAATCATTCCGGCCATTACAAAAAATCCAGCTGATTTGATCAAACAAACGCAGGTGACTCTCAAATTCTCGGATGCTCAAGCCACTGGGAATTTTGTAGTTCTGCATGAAATGGCGGTTTACTACATGGTGTTTATTGTATTTATGGCATAGCCCAGACACATTGGAATCTGGATCAAAGTCAAACACGCAGAAGATGTTCATGTTCAGCAAAAAATCAATGCTTTGCAAATCCTTCTCCAGAAATCGGTTGGTAACCAGTATGTGCCATTTTTCCTTGTCCATTATTTTCTTTCCACCTGTTATGAGCATGATGAGCTTTTTCCCCAGGTTCTGGGACAGTTCTGGTGCTGTGAAATTCTGCCTTTTTTCTGCCTCTTCTCTCTGAGCATCCCTAAAACTGATGTGTTGGTAGAACTCACTGAGGTCAGGCACTGGCTCTGTGTTAGACCCCACTCTGCGATAAGCAGTTTTCTTCTCCAACTGAACTTTGTTTGCCTTTTCATTGAAATTTGGCAAGCTAACAGAAAACGTCTTATTCTTGACTATGCTCAATGTGGGCTTAATATCAACCTCCACAATGTAGAGTTCCTCGCTGCTGTTTGAACAAACTACTTGAACAAAATGAGGTTCACCAATACATAATCGTACAAGTTCACAATCAGAGCTAGAGAAACTCCTCTCAATGTAATCTAATGCATCACAGTACACGTCTTTTTCCTTAACAGGAATACCAATGATTTCACCATGTACATAACCAGTGTCACCTCTACTGTCCATGACACCAAAATGTATTGTGCCATTTGTACGAACATTTATACAACCTGTAGCAAATTTCAGCACTTCCTTTGCAAACTTGGCCTGTAGTCTTTGGCGGTCCAGTGTTGCAGCAATGGCAAATGACTTATACTCATGACATGGAGTAATATAATCAACAACCCCAAATTCTGGTAAGAGTACACTGTTTTTAACATATGTAAAATCAACACCTTTCATATCAAAAGGTCGTAGTTTTGAATCTCTCTTTGCTGTTATCACAGGCACAGAATCTTCTTTATGCTCTTCCCTGACATCGGCTCTTGTGTTAACACTTTTAATTGCGCTTGCTCCATGGTCATTTTTTCCAGAAGTTTGTTTGTCTAAATGCTTGCTCCTGGCTTTTTGTGAATTTAATAACTCATCTCTTTTTTTGATTATCAAAAGCGCAGGCCCAGATTTCAGTCCAATCTTTTTTTCCAGATATTCTTCCGAGAGTTCACAAAGGATCCGACCATCTACTTCCTCTTCATAAAGTTTTTTGATGTATGTTTCTTTAACTCCTATTGACGTTAACCAGTTGCTCACCATGGACTCAGTCCATGTCTCCAGTGGAGGATCCTCTGGCTTTTCTGCAAACAAAAAATAGCTCAAGGTCAGATATGTTCATTAAAACTACTTTAAAACAATGACTGGTAAGTGCTGAAAAACAACTTTATACTTGCCCATTGTTTTATGGCTTCTAATGATCATTCACAGTACAAATGCAGACACCCTAACATTGCGGACCTTGAAAAACAGAAATTACATTGTTACAGCCATCAACAATACACTGTAAAAAATGACCGTGAATTTAACGTAAAAGGCTGTTAAAATGCTACTGTAAAAACCTGTTAAATGGTTAACGGTAAGTTCCCCTACTATATATGGTGAAAAACTGTATGGAACATTGCATGTAAGTTTAAGGTAAGATACCATTTTCGGAAGTGAAAATATTTACAGTGAATAACTGTAAATTTACATTTCCAGAATTCCCTGCATTACATTTCAAATTTGATGTTTTTTTTGTTTAATTAACTACGTTTCTTCTTAATTTTTTTTTTTTTTGCCTGTTTTGTACATTAGCGTTGTAAAATTATCACCATGAAAGCATTGCAGAAAGCTGGGAAGTTTTAAAAGGGTGCTGAGGGAAATATACAAATGAATATATGAATGAATTAGTTAAATAAATGATCCTCTGAAGGTTCTAACTGTCTTCAGAATAAATTTGATGGCAATTTTTTTTTCCATCTTCGCTCCATTCTGCCTGGGCTGTTTTTTTCCAGCTCATGACAGTTAGGGTATGTCGAAAAACTTCCATCCCATGTTCTCCATCAACTTCGAAATCGTCCTATATCGCTGTTGTCCCTTTTTTGTTAAGGGCGTTTGATCTTCTTTGCATGGTCAAAGACTGGGTCGGTACTTCTGCAGTGATGTAGAATGATTTTGAAATGATTTTTGAAGTTTTTCATTGTTTTTGAAGTTGAAATGAGTTTTTTGACATACCCTAACTGTCTTGAGGCAGAATACACAGAGTTCAGGGAGAGTAAGACAAGATGAGTGTTTGAGATTAAAAAGTATTTAAATTGTATTTTTTTAAAAAATAAAAATAACTAATCGTTTCGCTAGATAAGACCCTACTTCCTCAGGTGGGATCATTTGCAACCCCATTTAGGATCGTCTGAAGCCGCATTTTAACTGCATTTTGGAAGTTCTTGAGGCACCATATCAGTCCATTATATGGAGAAAAATGCTGAAATGCTTTCCCCAAAATACATAATTTCTTTATGACTGAAGAAGACATGAACATCTTGGATGACGAGGGGGTGAGTACATTATATGTGAATCTTTGTTTTGGAAGTGGACTTTTTCTTTAATGACAGAATTTAAATTTTTGGGTAAACTATACCTTTAAAGGGGTCATCGGATGCTAAGTTCACTTTTACATGCTGTTTGAACATTAATGTCCATGCATTAAAATCCATGCAATGGTTTTTAATTAATCTGTAAAAATAATATCCCCTTTTTCAAATCGAGCCATCAGATGCCTGTCATTGTTGCGTCACACCCACAGAGGCCGCTCCCAAGATAGTTGATTGACATTAGCGTCTTACCTCAGATCAGTTGTAACAGTCCCACCTCCATGTTTTGATGCCGGAGCAGGGGTGTAAGTTAGACAAGAATTGAACGATTGAGGTGTTGTGTTGCTGGATGTAATAATGAACATATTGGTCATCATTTACTCCTGACATCTGAGCTGCTGAAGATGCAGTGGATTACGTTTGTTTGTGAAGGGAATGCGCCTCCCAATCTACATATATCCATCTATGTTCGTGCGAATCATTCATGATCCAGCTTCACTTACAGCAGAAGTGAGTATAAGGGTTTTTTTATGAATCTTTGCGATTGCCTTTCCTAATAATGTGCTAGTTACCAAGTTTAGCAGCTAAACGCGGCTAAAGTAAACAGGCTCGTCTCTTCACAGAGAGAAGGAAGGGGCGGGGTGAGCAGAGCTCATTTGCATTTAAAGCAGGCTTGACCAGAATGGGTTGATTTTTGCAGAGCTGATTTTGGTTTTTTTACACTATTATTGAGAATTTTTTTACCAAAGTATATTATAGACTTTTAATTAAGACCCTAAAGAATCATATCAACTTGTGGAAAATGGGCATCCGATGACCTCTTTAAACATGTTTAAATATTTGTGAAAATGACTGACAACAACTTGTTCTTGAAATATAAGATTTTATTCTTTAGACACCACACACACTATATGAGTTTTTCTGCTGTCTCCACGGTCTGCTTTTGAAGAAACATAGTATCGTGCTACAGCTAACATTCTATCAGATGCAGTTCTGGTGCCTTAATATACTGTACAATGCGACATACATTCACATCAAATGTTAACTCAGCAGTAAAGTTACACTCACAGGACACTAGGAGGCGATACATGAACGTGATATTGTGTAGCTTGTCAGTGAACTATGCCTCTGTGTAGCTAATAAGCTAAGCTATTAAGATATTAAACTATTAAGATAATTAATAGCTTAAGCTATTAAGATAATTTCTTCTCTAGCAATCATTGTATTGTAGATAGTTTTTGACTTACAGTACATAACCTAAAATAGCCATTTCTCTAGTTTAATTTGATGGTTTGCATTCATACTAACTTCAAACCAAGATTTTTAATGCTAAATTAAAAGTCATAAAAGAAATACAATATACTAGGCCTAATGATTTTGTATATTTAAATTGTTCACTTTATTCAGAACTGATTATTCTTTGTTCTTCCATAAATTTCTTGCATAAATTGGATAGTGTGGATCCTGTTTCAGCAAATTATCTCTCATTGTTACATCTATCCCCACCTTGTGTTACAACTCAACCAGGGTTGGACTTGATATTGCATTTTTGTCACACAGAAATGCACTTGACAGTAAAGCACTGATTTTGAGCTAGGATGCCAGTAGTGGGCTAATGGTTAGAGAGTCAGACTTGTAACCCAAAGGTTGTGGGTTCAACTCTTAGTACCGGCAGATTCCTTTCCTTTCCATAAACTAAATTTACTGCTGTTAATTTGTCATTACTTACAAACCCTAATGTTGTTCCAAACCTACATGACTTTCTTCTGTAAAAGATATGTGCAGGTTATCATTTTATAGAGCTGCAGAAGTGGGGCACATGTTTCGGTCTGCTTTCGCACATGGCTGCAGATGCACGGTCTAACTGGGTAGCACAGTCTTATCACACACTTAAACTATTTGTCTTTTGCAGTTAGTGATGTGCTGTGTTTTAAAAACAGCGCTTTATACTATACAGAGGAGGAGGGAGATCTCTCGATCAGCCGATATTGATCTAATATTTGATGTTTTTTAAAACGTTGTACATTTAAGTTGCAAATGAGATTGGTTTTGAGACAAAGATCTTATTGATTGTGTTTTAGGTAATTAAACAGGCAACAGTTGTTTAATAATGGAGGAATATGTAAAAGTATGGTATTTGGGGTAAAAAAAACACACCCCTGCGGTTGGGGCAAAATGCACAATAATTATATAAATAAATAAAAAAATGAATGGCTGACTTTTCCACTTGTTGACATCACATGGTTAGATTCAGATGGTAAATATCATATAATAAGTTGGGTGTCCACCTTAGAAATAATCACCATGTTTATAATGAAACCAACATATTTACAAATATTATATTAATCATTTCATATAATAAATAATTTGTTGTTACTACTGTAAATCTATATTAAATTATTATGGGATTTTCTTCAATGGTTTCAGAATCTTTACCTTTTAAAATAATTTTCTTTTAAGTTTGTTTTAAGTTTCTGTATTAACATATTTGAATTACAGTATATTTATTGAACAAAAATGTATTATTTTATTTATCAAAACAAGTGGAAAATATTACAAACTTTGCTAAAGTTTGTAATGTTTTAATCAAGTATTAACATTATTAAAAACATTATTTTAGCTAAGGCTTTGTATCAATACCGTGTGCCTATTTCCCCATGCCGGTGAGCTTTTTACCCCTTCATATATATACTGTGTTGGGGAGTAACCAGTTACATGTAACGGAATTACGTAATTTAATTACAAAATAAATGTAATTAGTTACAGTTACTGAAAAAAATGTGTAATTAAAATACAGTCACTTTTGAAAAATGTTGATGACTACAAAGGGGGTTACATCAGAAGTTTTTTTACACACACCCACTTATTCGATAACTGTTTTATTTCCTATTTAAGTTTATGCATAGAATTTATTTTTTAAGATTAATAGTTTTTTCCAAGGCACTGTTTTTTTTTTGGCCTTTTTGTGCTTTTTAGATGATAGGACAGTGGAGACTGGAGGAAAGTGTTGGGTGGAGAGCGGGGGAGCAGGATCGGCAAAGGAACCCTGGGTCAGGATTCGAACCCAGGTCGGCCAGAGGCGCAGTTGCGCTATATGTCAGTGCGCTTGTCACACCCCTGTGGACTGTTTCGTTGGTTTTTTCCCCTGTATGTCCTTATTTGGTCTTTACTGTTCCGTTTTCTATTATGACGTCATTGTTTAATCTCTCACACCTGTCCTCATCTGATTAGCCTGGTTATTTAAGTTTGGTTCTGTTCCCCGTTTTGTTGTCGGTTCTTAAAGTCTTTTTCGTTGTGTTGCGTCTGGATTCCCTGCTGTTCCTGTTCGTTCCTGTTCCGTTGTATGGATTATATAAATAAACTGCGTGTTCCTGACTTCCTCGTCCCTACTCCTCATTCCCGCACATGACTCGGGACAGCGCTAACCACACGGATATAGGCACTGATGCCAGTGTTTCCCACCATAAGTATGCAAACATTTAATTTCAAAAACTATTTCTTGTTATGATTTCAAATCTGTATTTAACCTCAGAATGATCTCAAAGTAAATAAGAGGTGTTAAGTATGAATTTGTGGTGTCTGTGCTTTAAATTAAATTACACAGTTCTGTGGAATGCTTGATTCTGATTGGTCAGTCGTGACATTCCAAGGTATGTTATTCCCCGATAACAACTGGTAAAGCTAATAACACAGACTCATCCGGCGCTATAAGCTTGATAGTTTTTCTTGGTGGAAGCTTTGCGTTTGGTTAGCTAATAAAATATTAAAACTCAATTCAATATTATGTGTACAGTTTCTTAATTCTGTCATCCTCATATCGTGGACTTGCTCTATTGTTTTATACAAACGCAGCTGCTGCCATTTTGTTTTGTACACTTTCATAACTAACAAATAATGTAAGTATTAGTACTTATTAGAACTACTTATTAGTACTTATTTATGTGGTGAAATGTTGTGTAATAAAAGTGGTATGACTGCACTGTGTCTGTCTAGTTGGCACTTTTTAGCAACTGATTTAATTATGAAAGCTTAATGTACATGTAACCTATTACATGTAACCTTCCCAACACTGTATATATATATATATATATATACAGTGCCCTCCACTAATATTGGCACCCTTGGTAAATATGAGCAAAGACGGCTATGAAAATAAATCTGCTTTGTTTA
>JAHKKF010529414.1:0-52982 GCA_019740295.1 Labeo calbasu | reverse complement strand
CCTGAACCAGCTAATCAAGGTCTTACTAGGTATACTTGAAACTTCCAGGCAGGTGTGTTGAGGAAAGTTGGAGCTAAACTCTGCAGGACACCGGCCCTTCAGGAACAAGTTTGGTGACCCCTGCTCCACACTTTTAGTAACTTCATGGGTGCGTTGATATCCAGCTGAAGAGCAGACCATAACTTCAGTCGATCAGGCTCAAAAATTGGGAGTCGGTAAAAAGTCAACACTCCCGGATGAGTTCGCACAATCCGTTGCAACAATCAGGATAAGCGCAATCTCTGTGCACTGTTTGAACAGTGAGTCATGTATACGTAGGAAAGATTGCTTCCGCGCACGCAACTGCTATTCCAGAGCATGTTGACGCGTCACGTGCGCGCTGGACACTGCGTCTTGTGTCTTAAGACCTCAATGTATCATCATGAGTCACAGGGTTTAATTTGGCTTTGTCTGTGTATGTTTTTTTGACTCTCAAAGTCGTGGATCCGATTGACTGCCATTGTATGACTGACAGGCTGCAACAATTTGAGTTAAAAATCTTTGTTTGTGTTCTACTGAAGAAACAAAGTCACCTACATCTTGGATGCCCTGGGGGTAAGCAGATAAACATCAAATTTTCATTTTTGGGTGAATTATCCCTTTAACTACTCACCCTCATGTAGTTCCAAACCTGTAAGACCTTCGTTCATCTTCAAAACACAAATTAGGATATTTTTGATGAAATCCAAGATCTTTCTGACCCTGTATAGACAGCAACGCAACTGACACGTTCAAGGCCCAGAAAGGTAGTGAAGACATCGTTAAAATAGTCCATGTGACATCAGTGGTTCAACTCTAATTCTACTGTTCTGGGCCTTGAATGTGTCAGTTGCGTTGCTGTCCATGCAGGATCAGAAAGCTTGTGAATTTCATCAAAAATATCTTAATTTGTGTTCTGAAGACGAACAAAGGTCTTACAGGTTTGGAATGACATGAGCGTGAGTAATTAATTACATTATTTTTATTTTTGGGTGAACTATCCCTTTTAAGCTCAGTCGACAGCATTTGTGGTATAATGTTGATTACAACAAAAATTCATGTCCACATGTCTCTCCTTTTCTTTAAAAAAAGAGCAAAAATTAGGGTTACAGCAAGGCAGTTACAGCAGAAGTAAATTATATCATTCCATAAACATTAAAATACTTACTGTTTCAAAAAGATATAAACAAAATATGTGACCCTAGACCACAAAACCAGTCATAAGGGTCTTTTTTTTAATTGTCAAATTTTAATCTGGAAAAAAACATCTCTCACAATTTTTGTGCAAATGTGTATCCAATTTTACAACTTTGCCTCCATGACAACATAAAGCCAAAGTAAACTTCGATTTTTAGACATACGCACATGCGTACAGTGTTTTTGCTTTTAATTCCTCTAGAATTGGCCTCTGTTCACTTACATTCCAATGTGCCTCACCATAACCTCAATTTTTGCTTTTTTAAGAAAACAGGGAATGAGTCAGAATTATTTTGTGTTTACTTCAAATGCTGTTGATTGAGCTGAACTTTTCTCAAACCCAGCATTTTCCTTTAACAAATTTAGTTTTCTGCCTCAGCACTTCTGTCCTGTCACAAAAGTCCTTGTCAGTGTTAAAACATACAAGAATTTTGTTTAAAACTTCGTGTTGATGATTGTAGTGTTGTTGTATAATGATGTTTCTGACTCTCGGATGACTGAACACTGTTGGATCAATAATATATTCAAAGGAAGTATTAGATTGACAAGCACACACGCATGAAACTCAAATAGCACTCTGGAGTGCCACATTTGACCGCAATCTAAATATTTATTTTCAGAGGCCAGCTTAAGCTAATAATGTGATTATTTCTTGTTTATTTGTGGGTTGTGGCCTAATGAGTGAAACTGACTGAGCGTAGAGTCTAAATGATTGCTTCCCTAAATCGAATTTCCTATACGAAACTGGTTCAGTGCCTTAGAATATTTTTGCCAAACATCTCTGTAAACAAAAGCACTTAAACTATTGCTCAGCCAGTTGAACCAAACCCAGCTGTTTTTCATGTTTCAAGTTAGTCAACAGTGCCTATTTGTGCAAAGTTGTCCAAGACATCTACACAATCAGAATAATCTATCAAATGAATGTGTGCAACTGGTGCTTTTCTAAAAGCTTTTTGATATGTTGAAAGACTTTCATGATTATATTGTGTATGGAACACAGAGTATAATCCAAGTTTGCTAGCAATCTTACTATATAAACCGAGACATAGCTACAAAGAAGGGACAATGCCACTGTAAATTTCTATTATAACACTTGTCGACAAACAGCAATGGCACATTCAGTCATGTTTCAAAAGCAGACAAGTCATTTTCAAAAACTGAGACATGACAAAATGTTTAATTTAGAATGATTGATCAATTTCAAAACATCACTGATGGTAGACATGGTTTCTTTGTGCTGTATTTGAACTGTCAAAGCACCACTTTTTGCAGTTATATTCATTGAATAATTGAGGCTGGTGTACTGTGATGAGTATTTTAAAACAGCAAAACTTGCATTTGTGTTATTTGTGTGACTTGTGTAGTGCATTGAAACAGTCCCTTTCGATTTTATTCATCATCAGCACTTAGTGCCATTGTGTGATAATGTGTTTGGGTATTTTTTTAAATAAATGGCACATTGAATAAACTGTGTTTTATAATGCATCTGCTTTGGTCATATACTTGCCATTTTAGCACAACATTCTGTCATTTCCTCACCCTCATGTTACATGCTGTATGATTTTATTGAAACATGAAATTTGAAAATGTGTTTAGGGGTTTTTCTTTGGGTCTATACAATGAAAGTCAATGGAGTTCGGTGTTGTTTTGGTCCCCACTGACTTTCACTGTATAGACAAGAAGTGATGAAACATTCTTTGAAGAAGCTTTGAAGAATGCTTTGTAACAAGTAAACAATGCCAGAATTTTCATTTCTGGCTCAACTCTCAAAATGAACCGTCTTGTAGTAACATCTTGGTGCCACAAGAGAGTAGCATGTAGTCACAAACGCAAACATAATCTCTGATGCCAACTCTGTGTAATCATTAAGTGTTACTCCCAAGCTTGTAATGTACAGTATAGAGTCACTTAACGTAAAATCTACCTAATAATTTCACTCTAGGCTTCAGTCAGGGCCTCATTTAAATATGAAAAGAACATCCTATGTGCACACCTGGGTTCTCAGACCACTTATTTCCATAAAAACGTTGCCCTAAATGTTGACGGAAGGCTGTTTCACACAACATATCATAAGCATGTGGCTCGGTGCCTTCTCAGAGACATGTGGGGGATATTCATTGCTATAGAAACTAGACTGCAGTGACATGGAAAATTATATTAAAGTATAAAAATAGGAACAATAGAAGATAACATTAGGATTAGTTTACTTTACCATAATGAAGATTTCCTGTTAATTTACTCATCCCATGTCATCCAAGAAGTGTCTTTCTTTCTTCAGTCGAAAAGAAATTAAGGTTTCTAAGGAAAACATTCCAGGATTTTTATCCATATAGTGGACTTTTTTAATGGGAGACAACGGGCTGAAGATCCAAATTGCAGTTTTAATGCAGATTCAAAGGGCTCTACGTGATCCCAGCCCAGGAATAAGGGTCTTATCCTAAATGAAACATTTCAATACTTTTTAACCACAAATGCTCGTCCCGTACTAGCTTGACTCCACGTATTACGTAGTTACGTTGAAAAGGTCAAGCGTGACATAGATGGGTCATTCCACAAAATCTGTGCTTTTTGGTCCCTAAAAAATAATCAAACATAGATTTAATATAACAACAAAAAAATGTGCACTTTAAAAACATAATACTACGCTTTCATCAATATTATATAAAAAAGTAAATTAAATGTTATTTTAAATCTTTTAAATAGTATTTATGCTGGTAAGGGTAAGGTTTTGGGCTTGTCCCTCACTATGATTTTTCTTTTTCAGCAGGACTTTTAATTTGCAAAATAAAGGCAAAATGATATAAAAATCACATTTGCATATTGTTCTAAAATATAGTCTCATTGTTATCCAATGTTTTTGGCGTAAGTATGCATTTTTTCTATAAAATACAAATCATTTTATTGGTATCCCCTGATTTCATGTCAGCCCTGTTACCCTCATCAAAAAACCCTTGTAAAATAATGTATATTCAAGTGACATCACTTCTAGTAGGTTACATCATCTCTCAGTGAGGATTCCAACACTTAAAACACAAACATGTTTCTTTCACTCCTCTATAATGTTCTATTTTTGATCATTTATGAGACTTGACTGAGGAGGGCCATCATGCAATGTCAATCCTGTTACCATTTTTAAAATGTAAATTTAAAGATTTCTTACATTTAATATAATCAATATGTACAAGTAAAACCCTTTCAAAGTGTACAATATGTGCTTTTGTGAACTTGACTATTAGCTAGCAATTAGCGAATTTGTTTGAAATTGTCAAACCTGTTACTTTTTAGAGTAACAGGTCTTGATATGTGGGTAACAGGGATGACTGATTAGGTTTGACCCTGTTTTTAAAAACTGTCTGTGTGAACTTCAAACATTTTAAAGGTCACCCTCGGTATATTATTGAGATAATACCTATATCATGCAGTGGTGTATGAGTTTTAATTAAACTATAGAATCTAGAAATGCTTGCGTCAGTAACAGGGTTGACAAAAATACCAAAACATGAGGTAGAAAAAATAGTCATAAAATAATAAATGACATAGCTTGAGATGGCACAGTGCATTTCTTTGTCACTTTAAGGTGTCTTCACTTCATGGGTTTTTAAAAAATATTGATTAAACATTTTATTTTTCAATTTTTCCAAGTGGAAAAGGCACCGATTGCATGGAATGACCCAGATTAAAGTACCGACCCAGTGTTTACAAAGCAAATGCGCAAAGAAAGTCAAATGTACTTTACAAAAAAGGTAAAACAACAATGTTGGATGATTTTTAAGTTGGAGGAGAAAATGAGATGGAGTTTTTCACCCTACCCTACCTTTTTGAACCAGAGTACACCGACGAAGACCTAACCGCGTGTGACCTTTCCAAAGTGATTATGTAATGTGTGAAGTCACGGACGCGCATTACAGAGCTAGTGCAAGATGAGCATTTGTGGTTAAAAAGTATATTTTTATTTAATTTCGACTGAGGAAAGAAAGACATGAACATCTTGGATGACACGGGGAGTGAGCAAATTATCAGGAAGCTTTTATTCTGGAAGTGAACTTATCTTTTAATGAATATATGACAAGGTTAATCATGCAAGTACAAATTTACAGCATTAAAATTACATATAATTACAAGCTTTTCCACAATCTAACATCAATAATTTAAAGATTACAATGTTTATACACACTGAAATGTCATCTGACAATTAATCACATGAAATTCCTCTTCTCTTTTTTTCATTTGTTATGCAAAGCTTTATACCATCTTACAGAAACATGAAACCTTTTGCTGAATAAAGAATATGAATATGTGTGTTTACGCATGGTCCAAACTTATCTGATTATGCTGCTGCTCAATCGTTAGTTGCTCCACAGCGCCACGAATGGCTGCTTGCACCATTGAAATTGCCGTCTGAATCAGTAAGGTCTCATTACAACGGCTGTGGTCCAGTTCAGGTGACACATTTAGGTCAGAAGGATGTAGTGTGTTGTTTGTTAAGCTGTTTATTCTTAAATGTTGCCAAGACCCATTCACTGTAAGACCATCAAACTGAGGTACCTCATTCACATTCTCTTCCTCTGATGAGTATGCTTGCTCTATAGTAATCACTGGCCTGCATCTGACATCATTTTTAACAGGCTTCTCAATTAAGACTACCAGATCACCACCTGAGGACAAGCCTGGAAACTCAGAGTCGAAAGTATGGCCACTGCAACATGATGGCAGAACCTCAGAATCCAGTACACTACCAGATTTTAACACCTGGTTTTCTTCTTCATTTAAACTAACATCTTGGTCAGGACGTATTTCCTTCTTATCCTTGTGGTCAGACTCAATATTTTTGTTAACGCTGACCTCTGCACTGAATGTAAATGTCTCTGGAAGGTTTTCCGCTTTTATGTGTTGTTCTTCCTTTTGATTCTCTTCTTTCTCAATACTGGAAATGTCCAAAGCAGCCGCAGGTGATTGATTGAGTTGATCAGCTACTTCTGTTTGTGATTCACTGGGAGCATTACACTCAAACTGATCAATAGGAGGTGCTTTCTTCCTTCTCGGAAAGATGCGGTAGATCTTTTTAAATGTCAAACCTTTTGGTGCCATGCTATTGTCTTGCTCTCTATATCCCCTTCCTATATTGACACTGGATGTGGTAGATCTCTTAGAAATGGGCCATACTGTGAAAAAAGCCCTAGTTTTATTTTTCCCATTAGGAACTTCCTTGTTTGCATCACTCAGTTTATTCTCATCTGTGGAGTTACACATATTGTGTTGAGCTTTGTTTCTGTTTTTCTTTGTTTTTTGAGGATTCAGAGTTTTGTTTTCTGTTCCCTCTGATTCCTTCCTCTTTCCACACCTGAGGAGTGAGGAAAACGTCCTTTTAATGGATGTTTTTGAAGTGCTTCTAATCATTTTTGTTTTACTTTCCATGTTTTCATCTTTGCTTTCACTCTCCTCCAATGTTACAAGAATTCCTGAGGTATCTTCTGGAACATCTGGCTGTGTTTCCTTTTCTTCTGAGGGTTTTTCAGGGCTGTGGTGGGTAGTAAGGGTGGATTCATTTCCATTATTGTTTTCTTGTTCAGTATTCTCCACTGTGCCATCAGAACTTGTAGCTTGTCTTTGCCTTCTCTGAGATTTACCTTCCAGTTTCTCCCTTGATTTCGACTTCCCCAGCAAAAGTCTCGGTGGACCCGTCAGTTTTCTCTTCAAACCCACCCTCTCCTGACTGTCGGGTAATTCTGTCTCTTGTGTGGACATGGTTAGTCAAACGGTACCAAAGTCAATAATAGTCCACAATGGCAATACGGGATCAATTACACAAGGGAGTGTTTTCTTCGCTTACATACTGTCAGCTTAAAGATGTGGAGATGCTGTAAACCAACACAAAACATTATCTTGGTAAAGTTTACTTGTTGGTTGAAACATATTTATTGCCTGAATCATCTTCAGTGATATTTTTTTTGTATATTATTCATTTCAAATTAGCATATTTTGATCAGAGACGAGACACTGGCAGTGCATGTTTACAGCACAAACAACATGAACTCATACTGGGTGTGACACCAGTGAAAAGTCTCTTTAAAAACATCCTTTATGTAAAGATATCAGTAGGTGTTTTGCTAACAGGTGCTATCAGTGAACAAACATACAATTAAAGGCAAATAATAACTTTATCTCCTCACACGTTCTTTAAATGACAGGCTACAGAAATACATACATCTCAAAAATGAGGTAAAAACTCGAAGACTATTTTCGATAACACCATATTTTGTTCGTGACGTTGTTGAAAGTAAACAGTCATTACTTTTACATCTTATTGTTTATGACGATAAAATATAACTCAGAACAGCAGGATAACTTCGATTTTAAAAAGTCCTACAACAACGTACTAATTAATGACAAGTTAAAACACATACCTGTGAAGTGAAGAGCACGACGCAAACTATTTTCACGGTTGTCCAGGGCGATGAGATTCAAAGAGCGGTTATAAATCCCCTCATAGATCTGCCGCGCTCAGAGACTTGAGCAGACACACAGCACGTTACGCGCCTATCTGTTTCCATGGCGACCAGCTGATTGACGGTTTATGTGAGCGTGCCGATCATCCATCCAATCAACACGGAGGAGGCTCTGCTAATGTGAAGATATTGTTGATATCCATCATTGCGACCATACACACTCGCCATACACAATATCCTGACACATTTTTTCATCTCTGTCCACACACAGAGGTCGAAAAAACACTAAAATGGCAACTATAAGTAGTTTTGGCCTCTGAAACACTTTTGAAACTCTCATTAGTTTAACTTCTGTACTAATAATGTCCAATTAATTGTTCGTGGACATCGTTTTCATTTTTTTTTTTTTTTTGATTATCTCCTAACGTGACAACTTAATTGGAAATGCATAATATATTTTATTCATGTGATAATTACTTGTTTTTATCTTCACACATCAAATGTCTGCATTTCATCGCATTAATGGGAAGTTTGTCTCCTTGGTAACCCAGCACTCTTAAGTTTTGCTAATTTACTTTCTATTTAGGGTAATTGCAAGTTCTGATGAAAATTTGCAAAACGAAAAATGTGTGTAAAAACTGATATTAATAATTTATATAATAAACATGGACATGGTTTGTTTACTTAGATAATCGTGTTTTTAAAATAATATATATCCATCTGTAAACGCGGAAGCCGTTTTCTGTAAATGTGCGCGAGTTCCGGTTCATTAGCCACTGTAGGAAAATGGGTGCTCATAATTAAGCTAATACATTAAAGTAATGTGGTTATACACACCAGTTTGCAATATCAAGCAGCAAAACAAGATGTTTTGTACAGCTAACTATTAATTTACAAATGCCCGCGCCCGCTCTTACAGGAAGGTGGATATAAACAAAATCCAAAACACCTCAAAACATGTATGCTGTTGTTAAAATAATAATAAAATATTTTAGTCATGGAGATCAGTGGAGATAAATATATACATGTGTGACCCTGGACCACAAAACCTTATAGCACGGGTATATTTGTAGCAGTAGCCAAAAATACATTGTATGGGTCAAATTATCGATTTTTATCTTTTATGCCAAAAATCATTAGAATATTAAGTAAAGATCATGCTCCATGAATATACTTTGTAAATTTCCTACCGTAAATATATCAAAACTTAATTTTTGATTAGTAATATGCATTGCTAAGGAATTAATTTGGACAACTTTAAAGGTGATTTTCTAAATATTTTGATTTTTTTTTTTGCACCCCCAGATTCCAGATTTTCAAATAGTTGTATCTCGCTAAATATTGTCCTAACAAACCATACATCAGTGGAAAGTTTTTTTATTCAGCTTTCAGATTTCATCAGTTGGCACTATTGGTGGCACTGAACATAAACAATGCCACTCAGTTATTGTCATGTTTTGAGCTGTACTAATCGGTCGGACCAGGAAAAAACATTTGGAATACTATACACTGCCAAAAGTTATAACAAATCAGAGAGAAGAGTGCAAAAAACTGTCAGAGGAACAAAAGATGTTTGTGGTTGGCCAAACTGAACCAGGAGTTCCAGAGCAAGAATCTTGACAACATTTGTGTTTGTTCTTATCATTTTCAGCCAGGCAGGTGAAATATTAGGCAAATATTTTAATCAATACTGCTTGTGCGTATCTTTACCACCTATTAACTTTAGTTCGTCAAATTACTGTGCCCTTTCCTGCTCACTAAGTCCTTCTCTATATGATTTAGCAGCTTCCACACACTATTTCCCGTGGTTTAGACAGCATAAATTAGCAGAACAACATATTCAGTAGTACATTTACTGTGCAATCCATGCTGCTGTTTACATCTGGGTAACTGACCAAATCGTGATGTATATGCAAACCCTCTACATACACCGTTGAAAAAATTATTTAAAAAAAATCTAATCTGGCATTAAACAAAACGTCCATGAGCAGATGGCACACAGAAATTAATTCTCGTTTGGAGGCTTGCTTGATGTTTGCAAAAGACATATGCGCAAATATGACCTCTTCCAAGGGTCTATTTTAGTAGACGTTTCCATACGGACCTTTCAGTTGGACAGCCTTTTTATCATTTAGGCACATTTTAAACTTGGTTCAGAAGAAGGATTGCCTCTTTCACTCTGGATATATGACACAAGTCTTGACATCTCATGCGTGAAATGTTATTTCAAGCTCAAAGCCACCAATGCTAATGCTCAGTGACGTGAGGTCCCAAAGGTCTGAGGAAAATATGCCCTTGAAAGCTTCACCATAAGCGTACAAAGTACTCACCAAAGCTATCACAAAAGTGTATTTAGACCTGGCAGAGTTCACTCAGGTTCACTTGAATGGACTGCCTCATACTGATAAACCTGATGTCGTGAACTAACCCCTGAAGCAAACAGGCCAGATGCACACTCAGTATCCCACTTAGTATGGCTCTATTTTCATGGAGACAGACCTATTCAGCATTCATTTTATAAAGCACAATGTGCTAAAATATGATAACACCTTTTATTTTAGGCTAATAATATGGATACAAAGATGTTTAACATGTTTTTGTATAAACCTAATAACATTTTAAACCAAATCAAAAACAAAAATTAAAAACAAGATGGCAATCATTTGTTAAAATAGGACCCCGAAACATTGACTTCCACAGTAAACTCGTATTCAATATCAGCAAAATATGTTTTTTTTCCCACAGCTTTCCCAGTCATACAGCATCAGATAACTGTAAGGAACACATTGACAGTGATCAACGACTACTGGAAGGCAGCATTGGCTGCTGGGTAACATGTATTGAAGAAGAGGCTAAAAATAAACTGGACTAACAAGCTGAACAAATATACAATTATCTAATTATAGTCTACAATCAGGTTGGCAGCTTAGTATCTATAGCAACTGGAAACTTCATTAAAGGATAAGCCAAGATTTTATTTGAGTCAGATAAGATTGCAAATAAAGTAAACGTATAGACATTACGCTATCTCATTGAATCAGTGTCTATAAAATCAACTGTGGCTTTCAATAATACTGGGAAACTTCAGCGTAAACAAGCTGATAAGAAAAACACAGACAGACAATTGAAGCGCAGTCACGGCTAAAAATATAATATGGATCAAGAAGCACAACATAATAACTGAGATCTGGAGTGCATTCTTAAAATACAGAGCAAAAACATTTGTTAGGTTACCGATTTACACTTAATACAGTGAAAAAGACATAATTCATTGTTTTTATAGCAAATGAAAAACAGTTGTACAGTACTTACTGTAAAACATGAAAATACTTTATTTTTTTAGTCATATAAAGCTAGAATTAAGACTATTTGTAGGTGTAAGGTAAAAAAAAAAAATGTCTTTCCAGTTAATAAAAGTTTGATTGAGCATTAATTAAACCAATTTCAGCTTGCCCATTTTAGCAAGTAACCATTGCACTACTTGCTGTCACTGTAAAGGTTGTTGCCATGGAAACAGGGCCACATGGGATCATCCATTTCTGTATTTGTCTGTTGGAGAGTTTGAGGAAATTAATCAATCTGGTGTTATCATGGAGGAGTTATTTTGCTGTCTAAATAATACACTTAATTATGTGTTTGTTCCCCTAAGACAAAAAAGAACACTAGCTGAAGCAATGAACAGAAAACAATAAAAACAGTGCGACAAGCTAAACAAAAATCACGCTGAGCCATGTTAATCATAATTGCACATAAAGAGCGGTTTAACAAATTGACTTACAGTTGTAATCTGTAATGAGCATTAATGTTAGATAAGGTCACTTGGACCACCAGTGGATTTTGTTGAACAGCTCATGTTCTGCACAGGCATGCAGCCTAGCAACGTGTCTGGATAAAAATATCCACAACATGCGTGACCAAATATTCTCTCTTTCTTTTCTGCGCTATCGACTCACCCGATGAGCGACTGATTGAAGGGGACAGAAATGAATCAATGACATCATCTGACTAGAGGTCAACCACCTCAGTGTTGATGTAATCTCATCATTCTGTCTTCCATTAGTGCGTCAGTCAATAATCAACAGTGGCTGACAACAAAAATCACTTTACTATTATGTTTTTTCCATCTTTAGGTATTGGGAGATGGTGTAATATGATCAGGCTCATTTCATGAAGTGTTATGTACAGCTCCAGTTAAATGTTCGGCTAAAATTGTTTCGTTTCTTATCTGTCTGTTTAAATTATGTTTCGTAGACACATCAGTGTAAATTCTGATGCTAAAAACGAGGTATGAAAATATAGTCACGATCACTACTATTAAAGGTTTGGAGTCAGTAAGATTTTTTTTTAATACCTTTGAGTGTTTAAAAATACAGTAAAAGCAAACACATTGTGAGATATGATTACATTTTAAATTGTCTGTTTGCTGTTTTAAAGGGAACCCTGGGTATTACGACTTGTATGGCTTAATATAACAACGATGTCTCTTACTGAAATATATAGTAGAAAACCCATGAAAGACTTTTTTTAAAAATCCACATTGTTTTATACATATTTTGTGCCATTATTTTGATGACGTCAAACGGTTACACTCGGTGAGCTACTGGTGCTACCTGTTGCTACTTTTACCGCAACACAGAATCCACAACTTTGAAAATAAAATACTGATATGATGCTACATTATGGGGCTTTTGGTTGTAATTGTCACTCGAAGGGCAACAAGAGAAGCGATGTAAGTCTTCACTGCTTTTCCTAGTGATAAGAAAAGGAGAAAAGAATGGGAAGATGTCTGTGGATGAATAAAACGTCCTAAAGCCCCATGTCATTGTTCTCTCCACTTTAGCCCTGATGCCTATGAGGTTTTTAGTAGACCACAGCTACTGAAAAAGCTCACAAATGGCAGAGACAAGAAATGCTAGATGCCATCCTGGCAGGATCTAAACATGCCAACGCTTGTCATAACGCCGCAGGCACTGAAGAAGTTTTTCAGTGCAGATTTCACTTGATATCAGGGGGCATTTAGACTCGAGTGGAAAAAATGATTGCACGGCATTTGGTTTAAGCCTACACTTTTATCGATTGCCACACGTAAGCTCTTTTAGTAGCTGTGGTCATTGTATTAGTATTTCATTTTCCGAGTTGTGTTGCAGTAAAAATAGGAAGAGGTAGCACCAGCAGCTCATTGAGTGCAACCATTTATATGTAATGCAACCAAATATATGCAATGTAAATCTTTCATAGGTTTTCTACTACATATTTCAGTAAGAGACATCACTTACGTTATATTAAGCCATACAACTCTTAATACCCGGGGGTTCCCTTTAACAAGTGCAAATTATGATGCTAACAAGTCCCTAAAACAAGGTATGAGAATATACCCTACCATTTTAAAGTCAGTAAGATTTTTTATGTCTCATATGCTCACCAAATCTGCATTTATTTGATCAAAAATACAGTAAAAGCAGTAATATTTTGAAATATGATTACAATTTAAAATTTGCTCAAGAAACATTTCTTATTATTATCAATGTCTAAAATGTTTCTCTGTCTTTTCTCAGGAAGTTCAAAAGAACAGCATTTATTTGAAATAGATTTTTGTAACAGTATAAATTCTTCACTTTTGTCATCACTTTTGATCACTTTAATGCAGGGGTGCCCAACCCTGTTTCTGGAGATCTACCTTCCTGAAGAGTTTATTTCCAACCCTGATCAAACACATCTGTCTGTAATTATCAAATCCTCCTTCAGATCCAAATTAGTTGGTTCAGTTGTGTTTGATCAGGGTTGGAGCTGAACTCTGCAGGAAGGTAGATCTCCAGGAACAGGGTTGAGCACCCCTGCTTTAATGCATAAATTCCTTGTTAAATAAAAGTAATAGTTCCTTTCCAAAAAATAAAAAAAATCATGCTGGTCCCAAATTTAGAATGGGTGTATGAATATATCTAGCTTTAATATTATAAATAAAGAAGTATAAAGCTCACCGATTCAGTCAGACAGCAGAGGAAACCTGCTCCAGCATTAGCCCTGATATCAGTTATGGGCAGCATTAAGTTGGTGGGCACTCCCTTTAGCATGGGGTCATTACTCAAGGACAGGGGTGTCTTAGCTATGCAAACCGGCAAATTCCCAAAGCCCTTTAAAAGAGGAAACAAAAGATAATAAAAGAAAGAAGTGGAATAAAAGAGAATGTTCCACTCTGCCTCAGGCAGACAGGCATACATATAATTTCAAACAGTAGAACTCAGTTGTTCCACAAAATTTTCTCCTCAAAACATTCACAATATGGTTTATCTACACTGTCCTCCAAAAGTTGGGAAACGCCCTAAAAATGGGTTTTTGGACAATATTGGCATGAATCCTTTTTAATTTGTGATAATTTTGTACTGATAAGGGACACAAAACTACGAAAACACATTTTATTACATAAACAGTTTATACATAGAAAAAACTTTTCAATTCATCAAAATATCCATCATTAGCAGCTATTATAGCTCTGCATAATCTGGGCCAAAAATTCATTGTATTCTAAACTAAATTGGCAATCTATTGCTAAAGCTATTAAGGTGTGCTGACCCAAAAATCTTTTAAAAACCTGGGCCAAGTTTAAACCAGTAACCAGGCATCACAGCTGGCAAAGGGGCATGTCTTTGACATGTATATATTGGCATTATTATGTAATCAAAATGAAAATTATTATTGCTGGTCTTCAATGATAATGTCGAGTTACTTCAATGTATTTGCACCAAAAATGATAAGTATTTATGCTGATATCGTCCAAAACCACACTTTGCCATGGGTGTTTCCAAACTTTTGGAGGGCAGTGTAAAACCACTTAATAACGTCCTCAGCTGCTTCCACTAATTAGTCCAACCCACATCTAATAACATAAAGTATTAGTATTAGTATATATACTGTATTTGATAAAGAATGTATCATTTATAAAGTACATTCTGTAAATAAGCAACTATATGTGAGGTTTATGTAAATAACCATGTCTTAGTCTGCTAAACAGCCTTATTGTGAAATGGAAGCTTACCTGTTTTGTATAAAGTGCAAGTTTTTCTTTTGCTTTTGGAGACAGCTCGATATCTTTTACACCATACATCTTTTGTGCCACAGTCCTTAACTTATCAGCCGCTGGAATCTGAAAATAGCCATTTATCTGTGTTTAATAATGCATTAGTATGAGTAATGGATTCTGGCTTTATTCCACCAGTAGAACCTTTCTGTGCTTAATACATAAAGACTTCCTCCTAGCCCTAATTGGCCATGAACAGTTTTCATGCTGGTTATATTTAGGCCTTGTCAATTAAATGGATTTCATGCATTCTAAAGTCATTGGCTGGTAATGAAACAGCTCTATATATAAAGTGTTAATTGATCTCAGAATATGCGTGGGAAAGAAAAGCAAAAAAGACACTGGGTAATGAAAAAACTTGTGTGAAAGTAAAAATGCTCCACTGTATACTTGTATAAGGAATTTGATGATGCCGCAAACAAATATCCTTTCACTTCCTCTACCACCTAATTCAGCTGATGCGTTTACACGAAGCAAACCACAGTACATTTAGTATTGGTTTCACTTAAAAAAAGTGGGATTTAAACATACATTTTTAGGTTACCAGTGCAAATCTTACCCACTATGCCACTTCTCACCTGTGGGTCATAGAGGAACCTGAATTGTTCAGGTTGTTTTGCTGCTCTCTGAACAGCTTCGGCCAGTGCCAGCGCTCCAGCGCCCCCCTCAGACCAGTTAGTGCACTGCACTGCATCAAAGGCACCAGCCTGCCTCGCTTGGCCACACACCAGCTCCAGCTCAGCGTCAGTATCAGAGCTACGTCAAATACAATCAGAGCCCATATTCACACACATTCATTCAGAGTGGGAGTACTGTGTGTGAATCAGTTTAGCTTGTGAGCATACAGTTAGTGTACAAAGGATGAAATGTAAATATTAGATTATAATTAGAGATATGAGTGAAAAAGAATAAAATAGCACATGGTAATAATCCCTGTGACCCTGCAGAGTGTATGGATGGATGTAGATAATAATATATGACTACTTGCAAAAAAAAATACACAGACAGCAGTTTTTGTTTGGTTTTTTGTTGTTGTACCTGAATTTGTTGACAGCTACGATCACTGGCAAACCAAATGCTTGTGCATTTCCCACCTGTCTCCTCAGGTGACAACAGCCTCTCTCCAGCTGCTTGAGGTTCTGCATTGCAGAAAATACATCAAGTTAAATAAACTAAACCCGTTTACTTACTTCCATACATGTCATTCAAAATTTCCCTCATTTTCTATAAGTAACATGGATTAACCCTGACAAATATGAACTTTCAAAATTGTACATAAAATGATTAAACAACTTGAAAAAGTGTACTACCTCCTGTGAATAATCTTTTGGAAGGGGCAAACCTACATGAACCTATAAACGAAAGAACACCATACTGCTTATGTTAGAACAAGCACAACACCGATACAATATGCACAAGTGTTATAGGCTTAAGTTAATACTTAATGGAATGATGTCTATAAATGTGTGGATCTGACTCACAGGGGGGGCACCGCCATGCATCTTCAAGGTACGAACAGTGGCCACCATCACTACCACATCTGGCTGCAGGCCTGAGTAGCGACATTTAATGTTAAAGAACTTCTCCAAGCCAATGTCAGCCCCATGACCAGACTCAGTAACTGCAAAGACAGGAAAGAGTAGATTAGCCAGAGTTTGAATCAGGTGACAATTTGTGCATTAATTTTTGTTGCTTATATTACACAAACCTAAACCTAGATGTGATTCATACTCATTATCATTGCACACTACTGTTAAAAAGTCTCTTTGCACCAGGGTTGCTCAACAAGACTCAAAAACACTGAAATCCAGCAATATTGTGGAATATTTAAAAAAAAAAAAAAAATCTGCTTTCTATTTGAATACATTTTAAAATGCAATTTATTCCTGTGATGGCAAAGCTAAATTAATTAAGGCTGTCAAATTTGTTAATCGTGTACTGTGTATATTTGTATGTATATAAATACACGTACATACATGTATATATTTAAGAAATACATGTAGTATATATTTTCATTTATCTAAATTATTTATCATATCTAAATATATATACACACTACCAGTCAAAAGGTTTTTAACAGTAAGATTTTTAATGTTCACCAAGCCTGCATTTAGTTGATCCAAAATACAGCAAAAACATTAATATTGTAAAATATTTTTACTATTTAAAAAATGTTTTCTATTTGAATATATTTTAAAATGTAATTTATTCCTGTGATCAAAGCTAAATTTTCAGCATCATTACTACAATCTTCAGTGTCCTATGATCCTTTAGAAATTATTCTAATATGCTGATTTGCTGTTCAAGAATCATTTATTAATTATTATCAGTATTTAAAACAGTTCAGTACATTTCAGGATTCTTTGACCAATAGAAAGATCCAAAAAAAATCAGCATTTATCTGAAATAAAAAGCTTTTGTAACATTATACACTATACCATTCAAAAGCTTTTTTTTTCTAGCAAGTGATGATAAAGACATTTATAATGCTGCAAATATTTACTATTTCAGCTAAATGCTGATAAAATCTTCTGAAATTTAATCTATTCATCAAAGAAACCTGAAAAAAGTCTACTCAGCTGTTTTCATCATAATAATAGCAATAATAACTGGAGTAATGATGGTAAACATTCAGCTTTGAAATCACAGGAATAAATATAAATTATCATGAAATAAATAAACAAAATATATTCAAATAGAAAACAGTTATAACAGTTTAAATAGTACAAATATTTCAAAACGTTACTGTTTTTGCTGTAATTTTTTAAAACTTTTGAACAGTAGTGTATTTATGTAGAATTTTTACTAACAAGAATGTACAGCATTACAGAATTATAAGAAAACGTGTTAATTAATTAATTTATACTGTATATATTATATATATTCCTTCTTCACCTACAAAACCTTTGGATCCAACCATTTTTAAAGCCAGTTTGTCTGCCAGAATGGAAGGACCGCCTTGGGCAATATCAACTAATGGGCTGGTGTGAAGAAACACCGGTGTACCCTGGAGAGAAAGACAGAGACAGAATCTGACAGAGCTGAAATAAATAAATAAGAATGATTCTGTGTGCAGTGACTCTAAAATATTTATACTGAAAAATGACAATGACATTTTCAGTGGTCACGTAAGATTTTGCGGTATTAAATCTTACCTCTACAGTTTGCATCAAGGCAGGTTTCAGGGCATCTTTCAATAGCATGGCCAATAGATCGCTCACATCCTGTGATGACAAAGCTGTACAGGTTAGATCACACACATATACATACACACACAAACACGTGAACACATACTGACTAAATCCTCTGTGGTGACAGGATCTCCAGATTTGTTTGTAGCCACTACTATCTTGGCCAGCCTCTGCTGCATCTCCTCCTCACTGCTGCTGAGTGACAGTATAGCCATGATCTCATTTTCCAAAGAGCCAGAATCCTGAACAACACATACACCAATTAAAATGAACAAATCACCCTTAAATACATTATCAAAAAGGCACTAGGTCAAATTTAAATGACACAGATACATACTGTTGCTGTGTCTGGGTCAATTTCCAATTGGACAAAACGTCTTATCTCGGTTCCTGTGAAGGTCAAGGGGTCGGATTTCTCAATGCCCAGTTTCTACAGGTCATGAAGGACACTGTGACATGTCATCATACTTCTGCAGTGGATTTGAAATGAATATCTTACTGTAGACTGTGTTTTCTAAGACTTACCTTCAGTCGATTAAGCTGGGCTGGAGAAACGGACCTTTGCCCCATTCTGAGAGGAACCAACAAGTCAAACAAAGCCTGCAAGATATAAACGTGTGAGATCATACCAAATGCAAACTGTATAAACACACATACACATATCAAACACAATCTGACCTTCTCAGAGAGCTTGTTCTCATAGTGAGCATGTGCTTTAATAGCGTCCATCACCAATCGACTGGCTGCAGAGATGAGCTCATTTTGGCCTGAAGACTTAAGGCTGACCTGGGATCAATGTTTTGGAAGATATTCATGTTTCATTTGAAGAAATATGCTTTAAAATCTCTGCTGCGCAAGGGTCTCAAACATACCTCCTCCAATGGGATAATCTGAGAGTATCCACCTCCAACAACAATCCCTGTGAACAAAATGAAACCATAACCTCAAGAGAAAAAATAATTAAACACATCGTTTGCTCCACTTTTGTCTAAAAGCCTGTTTTTTTGACTCCGTCTAAAATAAAATGGTTAATTGCTAGTTTTGTGAATTAAAAAGTTAAAATAAGAAATATGAAACTGTCATATAAAGCTACACAGCAGGAAAAATGATCATTGAGCCTGCAAATGAGCAATGATTTTATGATTTAGGATCTCTTAATTTCAACTTTCTGTCACAATTTCAACAGTTGATTTTATATCAGAATTTTATATTTAAATGGCTATCAACTTTTGACAGAATTATTACTTTTCATTTCATTTTATGTAACTTTTTGTCACAGCTATGAGTTTTTTCTAGTGCTGTCAAACCGATTAATCATGATTAACCACATCCAAAATAAAAGTTTGTTTACATGTGTGAGTACTGTGTATATTTACATGTATATATATATAAATACACACACATAATTACAATATTTCTTTAAAAATATGTGCGCGTATTTATATATACACATAAATATACACAGTAATAATAATAATAATAATAATAATAATAAATATGTTTTTTGAGCAGCAAATCAGAATATTAGAATGATTTCTGAAGGATCATGTGACTGGAGTAATGATGCAAAAAATTCAGCTTTGAAATCACAGGAATAAATTACATTTTTAAATATATTCAAATAGAAAACAGTTATTTTTAATAATAAAAATATTTCAAAATTGTACTGCTTTTGCTGTACTTTGAATCAAATAAATGCAGGCTTGGTAAGCAGAACAGACTTCTTTAAAAAACATTAAATATATTACTGTTCAAAAACTTTTGACTGGTAGTGTATAAACATGTAAATATTTCTTAAATATATGCATGTGTGTGTTTTTATATATACATATAAATATACACAGTACACACACAAATATTGTGTAAACACAAACTTTTATTTTGGATGTGGTTAACTGCGATTAATCAATTTGACAGCTCAATTTCTAATATATTGATTTCGTACTCAGAAAACTTTTTATTATTATTATCTAAGTTGCAAACGGTTGTGCTATAATATAATATAACATAATATAATATAATATAATATAATAAAATACTTTTGGTCAATTTAATGTGTCCTTGCTGAATAAAAGAATTTTTAAAACTTTTTAAAACAGTAGTGCATATATATATATATATATATACACACATAAAAAAAAATACACAGTACACAGATATATATTATGTAAACACAAAATTTGACAGCACTAGCTTTTTCCTCACATAATTTTGAACTTTTAATGACTTCTTTAAGTTGTAGTTTTTACTTTTTATCTCATACTTTTGTTTTAATGTGCAATACCTTAGCTTCAACAGATATAATCCTGGAAATTTGGGAAGGGGGAAAATAAGTTTGTCCCTCACCTCTAGTGCCAAAACAGGATGCTGGGGAAGGCTCTTGCACGCAAGCAAAAGCGTTGACATTCAGGTGGGCCCCTAAAGCCTGAGCCAGTCCGAGAGTGATGGTGCGCTTTCCCTCGCCCAATGGAGTAGAAGTAATTCTAGACACAGTAACAAAAAATGGGTTGACTCTGAAAGCATTATGTTTGTTTGGTGAATTGCTCAACGACAGAGCTCAAGCTGGATGTGAACGCAGTGTGTGATCCAGGCTTAAGTGTTGTGCGGTTCCATTTGGAGCGTGTGAAAAGTTACTGCACTATAAAATTATGCTAATGCGCATAATTATATTTCAGGATGCATCCTACCCAGTGACAACCACATATTTCCCATCAGGCTGCTTCTCCATGCGTTTCAGAGCATTCAGTTGTATCTTAGCCCTGCTCCTACCATATGGCTCCACTTCTTCAGAAAACAAGCCAACCTCTCTGGCAAGCTCACCAATTGGTTTGCTCTGGCATGACCAAGAGATTTCAGCATCACTGAAAAAATGCAATAAGCATCACATGGGTCAACAAAAGTCACAAAAGTGTCACTTGACAGAATATGCTTGAATTAAACAATATTTATATAAGCATGCCAAGACAGTACCTTGGCTGAGGCTCATGGGGTTTTTTCTTTTTGTACTCTATGTTCCATTTTCCTGGAGTGTAGGTCTGCAGAAAACGCTTTGCACTTTCTACTGTATTCTGGTCAAAATCCAAATGAGAAAACATAAATTTGTAAAAACAAGCCTTTTCATACTGTACAGTACAGTTTAAAGTACACTGATAAAAATGATTCTGTGTTGAAGTAAATACAACAGAAAATCAAATGTAATTTCTACATGAAACAAGTCAGTTCAGGCAATAATTTAATCAATGACTGCATGATTTTGAGATCCATCTTTTTACACTGATGACAACAGAGAGACTCATATGCAACTATTACAGAAGGTTCAAACACTCACCAGAAGGAAACACGATGCATTAAGACCACTGTTTTTCTTTTCTTTTTTTAATTTGATCTTTTTGAATTTGAAGATCAGGTTAAATTTAACTTGTTTTAAATTCTGGAAAACATGTAAGTATCTTTTGTATTTCCTAAAGGGCAGTACTTAGTTAAAAAAAATATGATATTTAGGCAAAATCAGAGAAATGTACACATCTTCATTATGTTCTTAATGCATCATGTTTCCTTCTAAAGCATCAGTAAGCAAGGGGTATGTAAACTTTTGACTTCAACTGTATCTGACTTTTAATTTGTGACAGGATTAACATTTTTCAGTCCAGAAAACTCGATTTAAACTCATTTTAGCTTGTTAGCACAAAATAAATAAGGCTCAATGTTAAAGTGATTATAAATCTGTAAATTCAGAGTATTTTACAGCATTCATTTGTTAGTAGGAATTGTTGCCAGCAACAATTTTCTTTTATCTTATTTGGTCTATGTGCACAAACAAAGCATACAGTAATTCACTCCTGATACTTTCTTTCATATGATACCTTCATCAGCATGGCTACAGTCATGGGTCCGACTCCGCCAGGCACTGGAGTGATGAATCCAGCTCGCTCTTTAGCTGACGGGTAGTGAACATCCCCCACCACCCGTTTCCCACTGGCTTTACTGCTATCTATGTGTGAGTCAAAGGTAAAAACATGAGCTAAAACCAGCAGCTATTTAATATTCCATTACTGGTTTAAACAAGTAGAAAGAGTCAAGCAGAGAGACCTGGTATATGATTGATACCACAGTCTATGACCACCGCCCCCTCCTTCACCCACTCTCCTTTCACCATCTCAGCTCTGCCAGCACCCACAACCAAGATGTCTGCTCTTCCCACCTAAAGAAAACAAGATGCTCAAAGTCCCTCCAACATTCACCTACTCCATTCGTTAAACCGCATGCTAGGTCAGGGTTTGTACTCAATATCGACAAAGCAAACAGTAAATTCATCTTTTACTTTTTTAAGAAAAGAATCATGAGCTATTCTTTGTTGCTGAAAAATCTGGGAAAGGGGATGTTCATAAATGAAGCAGATGAAACCAACCTGTTCATCAAGGTCAGGGGTCTTTGAGTGACAGGTGGTCACTGTGGCGTGATTCCATAAGAGCAGATCGTGCATTGGAGCTCCAACGATCTTACTGCGGCCGATCACGACAGCATTCTTCCCCATCACACTCACACCTGCACACATGAATCACACTTGCTCCGTTCCAAAACCCAGTGAGCATTTTAACGTGCACTATCAACACAAAGCCTGTTCTAAAGGTCTCATTTTAATTGTGCTGCCTTATTTGAGCCAAACTGTAAAGCAGCATCACATGTATCCTTTGTGGAGACGACAGAATGCTCAGCACAAAAAAAAAAAAAAATACTGGTAAGCTGTAAGAGATTTATTTCAAAAACATTAAACCATTTTACTGACCCCAAACTTTTAAACAGTAATGTGTTTCATTAAAGGAGACCTATTATGCCCCTTTTTACAATATGTAACATAAGTCTTGGTTTTGATTATCATGTATATTGCACTGAAATCATGTGTTTTAAAGCCATATCAGTTTAAACTTCAGATACAGGGTTTTCTAAGTGCACACATGCGAAACGCACACAGAAAACAGTAAGACAGAACAGTTAGCATGCTTTGCTCGATCTTTCTCCATGGCCTTAGAACTGGTACACCGTTCTTTTTACATTTTCTGGATTTGTACATGCACCAGGGACTCAATTATAGCACTTAAAATCAGAAAAAGTCAGATTTTCATGATATGTCACCTTTTAAAACACAACGTACCATTTAAAAAATCTGCATAATTAAAACAGGCTATTTTACCAAAACCTTTTATGAATTTCTATGCTTATTAGAGATGCTGGCCATGTAGGCAGTAGACGGCAAGGAAGCTCACCGGGTTTTAAATCAGAGCTTTTTTCCTTATCTTTTTGCGATGTGCCCTTTCTGACGCACCTACGTGTGCTGCTAAAAAAGAATGTTCTGGAACCTTCTTTTCTTTCCTTAGGGTGACGGCTCATTTCACCACCCAGTCATCAGACTGCACAGCTCTGTGTGTGTGTGTATATATATAGATTTCACACCTATCCAATCACACTGCGCACTGATTGTGCTGTAGTACGAAGGCCCTCTAGACAATCACGCTATGATTCTGACTGATGAGAGCTAGAGCTCATGGGTAGCGCTTCACAAGATTTCTACCCACCGGTCTGACTGATGAGCTCCATACAGCCATTAGGAGTGCATGGGATGAAACAATCTCCCAGGTCTCCACGAGACAGCTTGCCTGCATTTATACTGGTCAGGCTGAGAGGAAGACACATTTAATAATATATAGTTACAAAACAGAGGTTTTTTAATTTGCTATGCATTAAAGGAACAGTTCACCTAAAAATGAAAATTCTGTCATTAATTACTCACCCTTATGTTGTTCCAAACCTGTTAATTAATATCATTTTGATAAAATCTAAGATCTTTCTGGCCCTGCATAGACAGCGATGCAACTACCACGTTCAAGTCCATGTGACATCAACGATGATGTACGAAGAACGAAGGTCTTACGAAGGTCTTAGGTTGGGAGTGACCCAAGGGTGAGTAATTAATGACAGAATTTTCATTTTTGGGTGAACTATCATTTTAATGGAGCATATTATATTATATATATTATATCATATTTATAGAATAAATGTAACACCTAATATGGCAGCTGTAACATTTCAAGTCATCTATGCAAGAGCTTGCAGGTGGATATTGCTTATTTGTGCATATTTTAGACTCAGTTGCCCCCCAAAACTATTTTTACTTAGATAACTCAACTGAAATCGGCAAAAAAGGCCAATATTCACACATATCAACAAAAAGGCCTTTGGCCTTCTGATTTTGAGTGGAAAAAACAGATAAGGGAGCCAAATAGAGTGATTAGACATAGAAACTAGAACTAGCAGTTGCCTGATGGATCAAACAATGGGGAAAAAAGTGTGTAAAATGCAACAGCTTGACCTTGTAAAGAAAAAGTCTGTATTCTGCACTACCTGGCTATCTTTCCCAGCTAGTTTATCAAGAATAAAAATCCACTATCAGGCTCATTTTCTCTATTCTGCTTCCTCAAACATCCTTTCAAGCAAATAACAGAAATTCACCTACCCATCCACATCTTTCTCTGGGGCCACAGCATTAGTTACTTTCTCTGTATTTATTGGGTTGATGGAGTCAAGTGGTAGTTGTACGATGAGACCATGGACTGCAGGATTCTCATTCACTGCAACTATACTTCGCAGGACCTTTAAGAAAGTCAATGAAATCAGCCTTCAGAATTGAAATCTTTTTGTCACAAAATTGTTTCATGTGCTATGCGCCATATTTATGTAACAGTTCAGAATGCATTTATCTATTCCAACCTTTGACCAAAACTTGATCAGCATGAGCTGCATGCTTTAAAACTGATATGAACTGACATCCAACAGTTCTAATTTTGATTATAATGAATTGTAAGCAATGCCGCATGGATATATGAAGGGTGAAAGGGCTGGAAATGAGATGAGGTGAATCACACTGTTGTTATTGCTCAGGGCATGTTTCTCTTACTTCATCTTCTGTGGCTGTTTCGGGAAGTCTAATGTGGTTCGCATTGATTCCAATCTATGAAAAAGGGAGACGGTGTCAGCAAGAGGTTTATGATAAACATGATTTCAGGTTATTAAATCAGCTCACTGAACCTCAGCCGCTGCCTTGAGCTTCATGCTGATGTAGAGGTTTGAGTCATCTCTGTCCCCAACCTACAAAACACAGGGTAAATGAGAATTTGCAAAGGCAAATAGTAGAAAACTGCATTGATCTAATGTGTATTAATTATATATTGTTAGACTAATACTTTTAGACATTTTATGTCCTATAAAAACAAAATCAGTAAACTCAAATTAAACACTAGTTTAATTTTACAAAATAATAGTATATTATCTGTTTAATACTATAAATTGTTATTGTTTTTCTAAATTATGCGTGATATTCTATTTATGTGTAAACATTTGTTTACATATGAATATATAACTACAATATAAACACTATAAAAATATTTATAATACATATTTCATCTTGACACTAAAATTTAAATGCATTTTTTTTAAAAGTCACAATATATAATTTTTTTGTATTAAAATACCCAAAAACCACTAGAACAGTGTTGCCCATTTTGTTGACTTGTGTACTTACATTATCCGAAATGTTTCTAAGAATCCGGAGAAATAACTATTTTTAACGAGAGGCACGTCCCTTGCGTCGCCTGCCAATAAGATCATACACCCTCAATTTCCGGTTTGATTTTTTATAGAAAAGACGGAAACGCCAAAGACGCTTTAATACGTTATGCATTTTATCAGATAAGTGATGAACGCACAGAGTAGCATTATAACAGAACTTTCAACACCCTCAAATACACCTAGTCTGATACAACAGCACTGCTTTACCCCACATTCACACGACCGGAAAGAGCGGAAGCAGTCGATTGTGGCATAATAAAAGCTCCGCTGCTCTCGCTCCATTTGTCACGCTCGTCTCTCATTAGCAATCGCTCCAGCAGCCTTGTTTCACTTCCACAGCTTTCAGCTCCACCCTGCTTCATACTACAGTGACGTTAATAAATCTTTGAAACATTAGCTCATCCGTGAACATGATTTCTGCCCGAGATGGACTGCATCGGCTGTGGGGATGAAGATGATAACTCCCATAATTCCACACTCTGTTTCTTTGTTTGTTTTGAACATGTGCCCTCTAGCGGTGAAAAATTACATACTGTGCCTAAATAAAATGTATAATATTTTAAATCTGGTTATATCTGTTGTTTTGACGGAGACAAAAATCAAATTTAGAAGAACAACAAAACAGCATTGTTCAAGCAGTGAGATTATTATGGACCAAGATATGAGTCACACACCACATCAGTGTTATCTTATCATGGTGACCTTAAACTAACACACCTTTCTTTTATGTTGCACACTTTTGCATTTATCAACACATGACCATGAAGCCATAGGGAGATTAGCTATTTTAACTCAACACCCACAGCCGTGAGAGAAAAGAAAATGGCACATTACCAAATGACCATCTGGAGTAGAGCGAAAGGAAAAAAGAATAAAGAAGAAAGATGAGTCAGATTATCAGGAGAGATAAAAAATTATACAGCTAGCTATCACCACAAGGTTTATTATATGGGCCAAAATAATGAGCGAGAAGTCCAGACTGACCTGCAGCACAACCAGGCCAGGTCTGAAGCCTGAGAACTGATTATTCATCTCTGCTACCTCCTTCTTCAGTCGCTCCTTCACCTGTCTGGACATACAGAGAAGAATGGCATTTAATCAAACTTAAGGGTCTTAAAAGGGGGTATTTTAATTATTTCTAGATCTCAAATAATAAATGAAAACATGCATTTAACAAAGGTATTATATTAAAGGAACAGTTCACCAAAAATGAAAATTCCTTTGTTCATCTTCGGAACAAAAATTAAGATTCTGAGGAAATCCGAGAGCTTTCTGACCCTGCATTGACAGCAATGCAACTGATATGCTGAAGGCCCAAAAAGGTAGTAAGGACATCTGTAAAATAATTTACTATTTTTTTAAAGTTAATTTGTGCTCCGAGGTTGAACAAAGGTCTTAATCATTTATTTTTGGGTGAACTATCCCTTTAAGTTGCAATCTTAAAGCTGAACTTCACCTAAATATTTCAATATCCTTCTCATAAAGTGTATTAAGTATAATTACATATATATATATATATATATATATATATATACATTGATAATGATTAACAACAATGGCTTTCCGATGTAAATATAAAGTATGTAAATTATATGAATAGATTATTACATTTTATACGCTAAAGTTTGGGATTTTTCAGTCTCTTATGCTCACCAAGGCTACATTTATTTGATAAAAAATACAGTAAAAGCATAAATATTATGAAATATCATTAGAATTTTTAATCTTAATGTATTTTTAAATGTATTATAATCCTATCATGGCAAAGATAATTTTTTATCAGTCGTTATTCCAGTCTTCAATGTCACTTGATCCTTCAGAAATCATTCTAATATGCTGATTGAAACATTTCTTATTGTTATCATTATTAATGTTGAATATAGTAGTGCTGTTAAATTGCGACAATCTTTTTCGGGGTTTGTTAATAAACAGAAAGAAAAAAGTTTTTAATAATGTAAAAGTCTTTAGTGTCATGTTTGATCAATTCAATAAAAAAAAAAATTAAATTAAACTGATCCCAAACTTTTCAAAGGTAGTGTATATATCTACTTACTATAAAAATGAATTAATTATATCATTTAATTTTAATAATTAGATTCGATTAATATATTATGAGCATATTATTATAGGACAAGTGGAACACTGAAATATAAAAATGCAACACTCAATTTGTAACACCTCTGTATTCAAAAAAGGTCCTTGGCTTAAAAAAGGCCCCCCATCCACCTGATTCCTACATCTGCAGGGGCCCTCAAACACACTTAAACTCACTGTGCGGTCTTGTTTCCAGATACAATGGTTGCCATGGTGCACCGGCTGTCCCGGTATCTCAAAGCTCCTCGCCGGAGCACAGAGGCAGCGACGGCAAACATCTCCAGCTACTGAGCACAACACAGTGCCAAAGTTAGTGAAAAAAGAAGTTGAAAATAGAGCTGGGTCAGTATTCTACACAAATCAACACCTGTCCTGTGTGAAAACAAAGCCTGCACAGTTACTCCTCCCTCTTTGCTTTTTGCAACCGTCTCCTCTGCTGTCACTGGAAACTGTGCAGCGTGCAGCTCCCAAACCAGAGTGTTATCACTGGATCCAGCTGCGGCATTCCGGACTATTCCAGTACGAGTGGGCAAGTAAGCTGATAAAGGAGCCCTGTCAAGGCTGCAAAGCTTAGACAAGCTCAAACAAATCACATGGTTTGCGGAAAAAGCGTACACGGGGCCAAAGAGGTTAAAATACAACTGCTGGGCTGTGGAGGAAGTGGGCTGTTCCACAGCAAAGAGCCAGGCAGCCAATCAGGGATGCTTTGAGCTGGGACAGGAACATTCTTGGGACTCTGAGCTCTGTCTCCTCCTCTTCTTTCTGCCTGTGAAAGAACTCCAAATGTGATCTACAAAACAGAGTACCTCCTTCTTACGTCTCTGCAAGCAGCCTGACGCCTTCAAAACAGCTGTCAATCAAACAACCTCTGGGAACAGGCTAGTGCCAAAAGTCTAAACGCTAGATTTTGGTTCATGTGCTGCCTGCAGACAGGTATAACTCGTATAAGCATTTGTTTGTTTTGAGGAATTTCTGCCATGACGCTGAAAATAGTATAGGTAGTGTCTTAAAACTTCGCAACTTTGAAGTGTTATAGATTCATGAGGTATCTTTAAATTACATTTCTGGCACAACCACAGAAAAACAAAATTATTTAAAACCTATGCATATGACATTACATATCTCACATAAGTAGTCCGAGTGGAGAAAATGTAAAAAAACGTCGAGAACATCATGACACGTTTCTCCACCAGCTTTTTTAAAAAAAACAACAAAAAAAAAAAAAAAAAAAAAAAAAAAAAACAACGATACGTTGTGTTGTTGTTAACTTCAGCGCCCTCTAGTGAGAAACTGTTAAAAAAATAACTTTGAGNGGAGAAAATGTAAAAAAACGTCGAGAACATCATGACACGTTTCTCCACCAGCTTTTTTAAAAAAAACAACAAAAAAAAAAAAAAAAAAAAAAAAAAAACAACGATACGTTGTGTTGTTGTTAACTTCAGCGCCCTCTAGTGAGAAACTGTTAAAAAAATAACTTTGAGACGTTCCCTCTGTACACTCACTCATTTAGTCATATTTATTCAATGTGTGGGTGTTTATTCACTGTTATCTTTGGCAGATTCTTCTTTTTGTCACACGTTTTACACACTGTTTTCAAACTAAACAGTTTATAAACAGCACCTGGCCACCGGCAACCTGCCAAAATAAAAGCTCGCTAATTTTAGGTTTGAAAATCATGAAAAATTTATTTTCTAAGTTTACTATAAAATATTTGTTATTATAAAAAATATATAATAAATATATGTAATAAATATAGTCAAATATAATAAAATGTAATATAATCAAGCAGTTATTTTAAAAATTATATATATATATTATAAAAGTCCAATGAGATTATTATCACTACTCTTAATTTATTTTTTAGAGTAATATATAATGGGTCACACTATGTGCAAAAATTATGAATGTTGCTCAGATGTGGTGTAATTTCTAGCACAACCACCGATTTTATCTTAATACATTAAAAAAATATTGTGTTATGTTTACTTCTATTTAAAAATACATTCATTCATTTAGAAAGTTACAAAATATTTCTAAATCAAATAAATGCTCTTCTTTTGAATTGTCTATTCATCAAAGAATCACAAAAAAAAATTAATTTCCACAAAAATAGTAAGCATCACAATTATATTCGTCATTGATAATAATAAGGAGGAATATTATTCCTCAAGGATCATGTGACACTTAAGACTGGAGTAATGGCTGCTGAAAATTCACAAAAATAAATTACATTTTAAAAACATATCCTAAAATAAAAAACAGTCATTTTACATTGTAATGTCATACTGTGTTTTAAAAGTTTCAAAATAAATACACCCTCATTAGGGTAAAATAAATAAATAAATAAGTAAATAAATCCCCTGACTGCAAGGAGCAAGTACTTCCACGTAATACTAATAATACGTTAATGTCAAACACTCCCAGCAGCTAAAAGCTGAGATTTCTATGACCACTAGGAGGCAGTATCGTGTTATGTTTCAATGTAAGTGTCAGGTTATCTACTCCAGATCATTTAGTGCAGTGGTCTCACTTTCAAACTCAGTTCCTGGAGGGCCACAGCTCTACACAGTTTAGCTCCAACCCTAATCAAACACACCTGATCCATCTAATCAAGGTCTTCAGGATTACTAGAATCTTCCAAGCAGGTGTGAGTTGTGGCTGGTTGGAGCTAAACTCTGCAGAGCTGCGGCCCTCCAGGAATTGAGTTTGGGACTTCTGATTTAGTGACTTGCCAAAAATAAACCCAGATAAGAACACATTTAAAAAACAAAGCACACTTTTTAAAAATAAATAAATAAATGCTGTTATGTTCTTAACAGAAGTTTGAAGTTCTGAAGTTTAAAGAAAAGGTATTTCTCTAATATAAACTTAATATAAACAGTTTTAATAGAACAGCAATGAAACATTGACAAACAAAACACTGCAGATGAATGTACGTTAATCTTTTAAACCACAACTGTGCTTTTCTCATACAGAGTCCAATCCCTGGTGTCCCATCATGTAAATCCCCCCACAAATGAACAGTTTATCTGGCTATTCACCATGAAGATCCAGCAGGCTCTCCAGAACACCATTAGTGTCCTGTAAGCATTAAAATCATTAGGATTATTTCCTGCTCAAGGGACATTAGAGTGTAATTGCTCTGGTCTGACTGATCTTGTTAGCTAAATAATATAAGCCTGACTTCCTCCTGGTGCTATGGACAAAATATCTGAAGAGTGATTTTACATTTACAGACATTGCCAGAAGTAGGTCCATTACATCAAGCATGCAACATGAGTCATTGAGACGCCACTGACCCAGAATTCCTGGATGATCAAACCAGGGGTGGAAACGGGGCACACAGATATCATCGATACATTGTTAAATATAAATACACAGTTAATCTATGGCCAGAGGTAATGCCTTTACATTGGCTTCCAGTTAGTATCAGTTATCAGTACCCAAATCCCTCATGAACCACACAGGTTCTCTGGCAGTGGTCTATAACCAGTTCATAAAAGCAGGATAAAATAAAATCATTTGCAGCTTTAAGTTACATACCATATACAGCTTCCATTAAGCACAATGTCACATTTGAACACATCACATTTATCAGTGCAACAAATCTTGCTGCTTTTGCTGTTATTTAGGAAATGCACTGTACACTTTTAAAATACTGCATCCATAACTCATTGCTCTTTTTATATTTCATCTCATATATGACCGATAGGCTGCTCACGGCGGGATCATGAGCACCGAACGGCTGCTGACGCCCTAGAGCTCACATCACCGGAAACATCAAAGCGAATTTTCAAATGTTATCTTTATTAACAAACCACATATTTGAAGTCTAAACTAGTACATTCTCACCTAAAACTACACTCTTAAACCTACATTCCATGACACAATAACAGTACTATTTATAAAATTACAGTGGATTTGGGCGTCCACCGTGACACTCGCTGTGAGAAATACCACAACTGGAGTGATATAAATGCAAACCGGTTGGAGTTCTGATATTATTAGAATGTTGCAATGTTCAAAAGTTTGGGAACAGTACTTTTTTTGTTGTTTTTAAAGAAATGAATACTTTCATCCATGAAGTGAAAACTGAATTTATAATGAATTTCCAATGACTGCTGAAAATTGATTGGCATCATAAAACAACAAAATGGAACAAAATTTTGAAATTGTGATATTACAATTGCTGTACTGTATTTTTAAAATAAATAAATACAGCCTTGGCAAGTATAAAATTATAAAACCATTTCCAACATGTAATAAAAAAATTCTTGCCTTAAAAAGTTGAAATTACGACATACTTATGTCATAAATACGAGACAAAAAGTAGAAATTATGACTTTAAAAGTCATTAATTTGAGATAAAAAGTAAAAATTATGACTTGAGGCGGACAGTAGTGAAGTATTTTTACTCTGCTTTGAAAGTATTTGTACTTTAGAAAACTTTACTTTACAAAATTCCAAAGCATAACATTGTACTTTTTACTGCATTACGTTTCATATTAATCATTATTTAATACTTGATTACATTAGAAATCTAGTACTTTCTTACTTTTACTCAAGTAAAAATAATTCAAACATTTACTTGAGTACAAGAAAGTACTACAATTTTAATGTTCTTAAGTATTAAAGGTAAAAAAAAAACACCAACAACTTTTGTTTATGAAATGTAGTGCAGTAAAAGTACGACATTACGCTTTGGAATGTAGTGAAGTAGAGTTTTCCAAAGAAAAAGACTAAAAAGAGTAAAGTAAAAATACTTCACTACTGTCCACTTCTACATAAAGTCGAAATTGTGAGATTAAAAAGTTGAACTTATTACTTATATTAAAGTCGACTTTACAAGTTAAATTAGACCACTATCCTGTGACCAAAGTCAATTTTGACTTGTAAAATAATACAATAATTTAGACTTTTATTTCGTAATTTCAACTTTATAAGTCATAATTTCAACTTTTTATCTTGTAATTATGACTTAAATCCGAATTACAATTTTTAGTCATAATTATGGGATGAAAAGTTGAAATTATGACTTAATATATCATAATTTCAATTTTTTTAAGTCATAATTAACTTTTTATCTCACAATTATGACTTTTAAAGTCATAACTTTGACTGAGTAAGTCATAAACTTTTTTTTCTCGTAATTATGACTTATTGACTTTTTAAGGCATGAATTTTTTTTTTTTTTGGCGGAAATGGACCTTCATATAAAACCCTTCTTTATAAAACATTTAAAAACCATGATGCATCAGTTTTTATGCACAAACATTTATTTAAAAAACAATAAAAGAATAAGAGTGTAATACTACATTTAACAGTTTGTATGATGTAAATTAATTTTTTCAAGTGCAAAAAGGAAAAACAAGGAAAAAAAGGAAAAAAAAAAGAAATCGGGATGGGGATTCACCTGACCTCATGTTTTTTCAAATTAAGAGCTGATATGGCATTTTTCTCAACATATTTACATCTTCAGTTGATTAAAATGACGTGGCTTGCTGAGAAAGCCCTGATTCCTGATGCAATCACATGAAATCGTTCTGAAGGCACTGCATGTGATCTTGATTCACAAAGGGGCATCCTCCACCCATGGGATGATGGATATTTTCATAATTTTGTGACACTCCTCCACCACCTTCCTCTAGAGCCTAAACGATTTCTCTCAAACACACCTTTGCTGACAAGCTCAAACTTGCATATGGCATGACGCTAATAGTACTAAGAACTGTGAGGGCGTGTGTGGGCGGCTTGCTTCTTCAGCAGATTGGCCTGTATAAAAATGATGTCCTTATCAGGGTGAACGCATTCCCCAGAGAAAAATGAGCTAGCCAAAACACAGACAGACAAAGTTGAAGTGATTGGTACATGTTTTACATCTATACAGTAGTTAAAGTGATTTCAGTACTTGGAGACACACAGACATGCACATACTCTCTGCAATATGCAAAGACGGTCCAATTATCTGAGTTCTTTTGGCCTTTTGCTACATTTTCTTTCTTCTTTTTTTTTGCTTAAGTAATGGACTGGAAATCACAGAGCACTTTATTTGCACTCTGCTCTTACATTTTAATTCACTAAGGACAGAGCATTTTGCAAATCAGATCGCTAATTTCTGAACCTAGGGGCGTGAAAGCAAATTTACTTTGTGCTTGTTTCTGGGAGGTGAAAATCACATTTATTTCTGAACAAGTGCGGTCGGTCACCTCTGTCCTACTTATGTCGCACAGCAGCCTTAATCCTCATAAAACAGAGTAAGCGAGACATAGCGCGATAAATCAGCTGTGGTGATCACTGGCGGAAATGAAGAGATGAGACACGGTGATTTAGGGGCATCGCTGTGCTTTCTTTTTCCTCCCTGGATGCCAGCCTGGACACACTTGTGTCAAAATGCATGTAAAGGTAGGATGGTACATCTCTAAATGGGTCATTGAACTGGGACAGTGCAGAATATTTACAGGGTGAAAAAAAATTGCAATTGAGATCAACCTAAATGCAGATTCACAAAAGTCAGCCTTATGCTTTTGAGAAACGCAAAGGAATAGTTCACCCAAAAATAAAAATTTGCTGAAAATGTAATCAGCTTCTGGCCGTCTAAAATGTAGATGAGTTTGTTTCTTTATCAGAACAAATTTGAATAAGTTTAGCATTATGTCACTTGTTCACCAATGAATCCTTTATAGTCAATGGGTGCCGTGAGAAAGAGAGTCCAAATAGCTGATAAAAGCATCAAAAGAATTTGCAGCATGACATCAGTAAACATTCTGTGAAATGAAAAGCTGCTTGTTTGTAAGAAACAAATGCATCATTAAGATAAAATACTAAAAGATTAGGATCTTAAGTTTTATGGGTTTGTATTTTAGCCAGAAGCAATGGTTTAAAGTTAATGTCTTAATTATGGATTTGTTACTTACAAAAAATAAACAAACAAACAGAAAAACGCCATGTCAATCACTTGTGGATTTATCAACTATTTGAATTCTCATTCTGACAGCACCCATTCACTACAAAAGATCCATTAATAGCAAATTATGTTAAATTTCTCCAAATCTGTTCCATTAAAGAAAGAAACTAGGAAACTCATTTACATCTTGGATGGCCTGAGGGTGAGTAGGTTTTCAGCAAATTTTCATTTTTCGGAGAACTATTCCTTTAATTGTTTTGGGTGCAAACTGGGTTGTTGTGGACCAAAATCAATGCTGTGCTTTTATTGCTTAGCCTATTGTACCTAGAAACCGCATGAATCATCACAATTTTTACAGTCAACAAAGTTTACAGTCAGTGCAGTTGCATAAGTAATCTACAGCAACAGTGCTGATTATTGCTGAATAAACAGGAAAAAGATGAACAATGCAAAATGCAGCAATATTAATTCTTAAAAGGAAAGTTCACCCAAAAATGGAAATTGTTTAATTACTCACCCTCATGTTGTTCCAAACCTGTAAGAACTTTTGATATTTTTGATGAAGTCCACGAGCTTTCATTAAGATAGTCCATTTGACCTACGAGAACACTATTTGTGCGCAAACAAAACAAAAATAACGACTTTAATAAACAATTTCTCCATTTTTTTTTCTTTGCGCACAAAAAGTATATTTGTAGCTTCATAAAATTAAGGTTGAACCACTGATGTCACATTAACTATTTTAACAATGTTCTCACTACTTTTCTGGGCCTTGAACGTGGTAGTTGCGTTGTTGTCTATGCAAGCTCTCAGATTTAATCAAAAATATTTTATTTTTTTATTTTGGGTAACGTGAGGGTGAGTAATAATGAGTAATAAGAATTTTCATTTTTGGGTGAGTTATCCCTTTAAATCCTCCAAACTTATTTTCTTCACATTCGATAACTAAGACGAATGATGGCGCTAGTTGCGTTAAGGTAAATATTAGTCTTCATTGTATTGGATTATTTTTCTGAAGAAAGACTGTATTAATTGCATGTATCTGAGGAAAAAAGTTAATTTTGTCAACGTTTAGGAGTACGCTATCATATATAAAGACATCAAAGACATTAAAGTCGGCGTGAAATGTAAACTGGGATAGTCTTGTTTTCCTTTCTCGTGAGGTACACACGTCATCAGAGAAGAGATGCTGTTGCGAGGGGGAGCAGTTGTCAAAGTTCTTTTTAAAGTTCAAAACATAATAATGATGTGCACGGATACATTATTTATATAAACTACGCTTTATTCCATAAAAAATAAGCGCTGCCAGTGTTGATTTTAGGTAGCCATAAAACTCCTACAGTGCTTTTCCTTTAAAATAAATTGCCTGTCCAGCAGATGGCGCTAAAGTTAATTACATTAGAGTGCTGTGGAAAGTCCAGCAAGCTCCATAAAAAAGAAAACGTTGAGCACCACGGGTTTCCATCAACAGGCTTTAAGGTGAGAGTAAGAATTTCTCAAAAGCTAAATTATTGCTCTAATTTATAAAACGGTATAATCAAAGATTCACTCAAACCTATGAAAATCTAAGCCTCAACCCCCTTTGGAGTGTAATAAGCTACTGGCTGACAGTAAATGGGCTGAAAAAATATTTGAGGCCTGATTCACACTGTGTGTGAATAATCACCCACTGAGCACAGCAAAACATGGGAATGTTCATTTTAGCGGACAGTGCTCTGTGTCTGCCCATTATCATTTCTTTCAGATTTCAACTGCAACTGAATGGTTAGTATTACCTTGCTGCATTAGCAATTTATTTGTAATCTTTGCAGGTGAAGGTGTGAAAGATGTAATTTCTTGCTTGAGGAAAATTGACCCCTGGTCTATTTTATCTTTTTATACACTTTCAAAATGAAAAAGGAGTAATGCTAAATTGCATTATGAAAAATTTAAACCTACAAACTAGATATAAGATGAAAACAAAAATACAATCTGACCATATAAAGCTATACTTAATGTTATTTCACTTATAGAGTGACAGCGATGAGAGAAATCAGCGGGGAATTGTGAATTGGTAACGCATTATGAGTCACATTATAGAATCACTTTTATTAGATACAGACATAATTCTTCTATTAAACCAGCGAAACTTTGTTATTTTTTCATTTTCTTTAAAAATATAAAAAGTGGAGGCACAGTGGGCACTGGGGAGATGGTCAAAGCCTGAAAGAATTGCCCAGAGCCTGTTTGAAGCCACTGCACTTTAAAACCTTAAAGGTCTTCTTGCCGTTTTTAATGAGAGCTTCAGTTCGTGAGGAGTGGGATAAAATCCCTGAATACATTTAGGACACTTATACACCTCTCTGTCCATTTTTGGTGGGGGAAGGGGTAATGCGCTCTTTCTTTCTTCTTTAATGACATCTTTTACTTGATAATCCCTTGATGCAGAGGAGCTTTTGAAACCCAGAAGAGAAGAGGGTCATGGGGTGGTCCTTTACCATTAGCACAGAATTAATTAATTGACAATCTGAGAGAAAAAAAAATGGCTTGCTGTTCAGATCTTAGTGAGTGAAGCCAGATGAATATGATGAGGTCTGATTTACATCAGCTCAGTTTCTTCTTCTTCTTCTTCTTTTTTTTTTTTAGTAAAATACACAACACTCACTATATGAGACATCGTCTATGTGTAGTCAAGCAAAAGAGCATCAGATATGGAGGTCAGATGTAAGTCAGGGCTATCCAGAGGGCAATAAAATAGAGAAGCAGAAAAGCAGAGACAACAGTAAACACATTATGAATGTCTGATGCGACAAAACAAATAAACAAACAATTTAGACTGATTAATTCGTGGTAATGTCACATTTAAGACACACAATTCTCATTTTAGAGCCAAAAAGCTACAATATAATTAATCCACGTGGTCATAAACAGTGATAAACATGACTTTTATTGTAGTAAACCCAGATCAGGCCTTTGACTCCAGACAAAAGTATTGGAAAGATTTTGGTCAGTTTAGATACTTAGATTATAGTGGTAATAATGCATTTCAAGCTGCATTTCAACTGCTGAAAAAGCACTGTCGAGACCACCTGACCATCAGTTTTAACCAAAATTCTTACATTTGTAACTTGGTGCAAAATCAAGAATTTATATAACTTATTTTGTCTGACATTCATATGAACCAAATTTGGTAAAAAGTGTTTTGGTAAAAAATAAGATTTGTAAGAGAAGTAATTCAAAAATATAGTGTGTTTTAGTGCTGCAGAAATTATGTACATTTGTAGGCCAAGTTCTGTCATGAAACTTCAAATGATGCAGGATAATAGGTTGTTAATGCAAACTGATGATATTCACAGCATTAAACTACTGGGTACAAGCTGACTGGTTCATGTTGCATACGCAGCCAATGAACTTTCTGCTTTACATATAAGTGCTGCTTAGCATTCAATAGCGCATTTTTAAGCTCACTTTCAGAGTTCCTCTGAAATCCCCCACCTCCCCAGCTCCACCTGTATAGATCTGCTACGGGTTATTATATATGGTTTTTATGCAGCAGCAGTATGTCTTAAATACTCATAGCACCTTATCGGTGTATGTATTGGCAGTAGCAAGCTCCTATACTTTCTTTAATGCAGCAGCAGCAATAATCTACAACAACAGCAGTAACCATTTGTCCATTACCATGCTAAAATCTTGAGAGAGTTGTCATGATAGAAATGAGCCCATCTGGTTCAAAAAATCATTGTTTTTTTTAACCAGCGTAAATGCCTGAAATAAGGTCTGAAATAAGGTCTGTGGTTAACACAAAGCTCAAATACTCACATTTTATGCTATGACATAAAATACAGTAATACCCCTAGTGATTTTTAAAGCTTTTTTCTTGTCTTGTAAATGATGGTTGTTAACAACTGGCTAAATGGGACAGCAGAGGCATTGGGGACATTAAATGGCATCACACCGAACAGGAAAACTCCACTAGTCCACATTCTGTCTCGTAGTGTTTATAATCACGTATAATCACTCGTTGTGTTCATAATCACTATTGTACCACAAACCTTCAGGGGCAATGTCCTTCTGATTGTATTTAGATTTCAAAATTGATGGTAAACAACACGTGTAAGAATCAAAAACATTTGTTGCTCACAAAGCCTATATTTTCTGCAGTCCAAAAGCCATTGGAAAAAATCCTATTGGTTTTTAATCAAGAGAACCAGGATGATGCTGACTTCTATCACCACAGTGCTCTACAATAGCCATTTCTGTGTAGTTTTTCTTTAAATGAAATGATGTATGTACTGTACACAGAGAATTTTTATAAACTGTGCAGTCTCCACAGAGACCAAGACAAACTACACCTCGCTGTTAGTGTATGAGCCGAATCTCATTACTTATCAGGCTATTTCACTATACTTTTAGTATTATCTGATAATATAGAAAGACTGAAGCTTTTACAATAATACTAACAAATACAGCTGCAAGCAGCGATTACTAAGCGTTCAAGCGCATACATGAAAAAAGACATTATTTAGCAAGACTGTAACCACTAAATGATTTAAAAAAGCATTTTTGGCAAATCCAGGTCATTTTTTAAAGTAATATCATGTTTTTTAACGTTTATGACTATTATAGCACCAGCTGCGGTCTGATCCCCTTAAAACTTTGCATGCTTGTTTAGAATCACCTGTCGCATGTGCTTACCAGGTTTAGTGAAGTTTTAAGTTTTTCGTTAGGCTACATAGGATTTTGGGTAAATTTGGACAGGCCCCTTTTCTAAACGACCCCGTTATAGCTTCCCAAAGGGTAAATTTTAACATTTGTTTTGATAATTGTTGGCCTAGAGAGTCCAGAGAATTGTACTGCAGTGTTTTTTTCCAGATTGAGTGAAAAACCTAGGACTATTTTGCAAAAAAAGGTTTTTTTTTTTTTTACATCTTCTCAATCATTTAACAAAATTTGATTGACAAGCAGAGGTTCTAGACATAAAGTTGCCCAGAATGAGGAGTTCTATGGTATGATTTGTGCAATGTACAATCGTTTACGCGATTCGTAATTACAATCGTAATACGATATCGACCCCCAGTGGCCGATTTCCTTCTAATTTCTCTCAGACCTTTGGGGTTTCATTCCTTGTCTAACAGGTGCTCAAAATTTGTCGGTCAGTGACGCCCAAGTTTTTTAAGACATGCAAATATCCTTGTAGACACTGGTGGCACTTCGGACCAAGACCGTGCATACCGATTTACATGTTGATAGGACAAATGGTTGCACAGTTACGGCCATTTTTAAGTTTTTTTTCCCCTTGTATAGCATTACCAAGTGGCCAAGCTTTGCGATTTTTGTCCTGCGACCTCAGATTGAGCTCTTACATAAGTGTTGTGAGTTTGGCGGACATATCTCATTCCATTGAGGAGTTATAGGCATTTAGCGCCCCTTCACAACAGTTCGAATGTTCCAATTTTTTTGATAATTATTGATATTTACTCTCCAGAGGATCTTTATGCACTGGTTTTGTTCTGATCGGGTGAAAAACCTAGGACTGCATGGGCTGCATGAGCCAAGGATTCCTGCAACATAAGACACTTGAGCCTGCGACTGACTTTTGATCACTGTAGCACCCCTGTCAGGCTGACTGGTGACGTTTTAGGGGGTGCGAATAACTACTATCTCTCCAAGTTTCAAGTCTCTACACCTTACGGTTTGGTCTGCACGATCAGTTTTATGTGGAGATTGCTGATCCGAGACCATTCTAACAATTACAATAGGGTTTTAGCGCTGAACGATGATGGTTCTGCCTTACATAAATTTTTTTTTTATCAAATTAGCCTTTACTTGAATTAGCGCCATGGTGTCTATATCAGATAATATGGCTGAGTGAAGCTTCCCATTTCAGTAAAAGCATGATAGCAGGACTAGATGCAATACCTCTGACTATCTCAAAGGGGGAAAGAAACGCATAGGGTTTTTTTTAGACATGCCGCTACTGAATGAACAGGTATTTATGCCCATAACTGAGACAAAATTACACATAATATACCAAATGTACACCCACAGACACTGGGCTACTAAAATGGATGAATCTTAACACATCCATGCAGATCTCACATCTATCCCACTGTGATTATTAAGGATTCCCTTGCTAACAGACAGGCACTTTACTTTTCCCCCCGGTATCCTCATCTGCAGTGATTTCAAAGGTGATTGACTAAAAATGGATAGAACTCGTAATGATTCCACCGATGCATTATGTAGGAATCAACAGTCAATCGTACAGCAATTTTTCTCTGCTAAATGCTATGAATATATCCATATACAAAAAAAAAACACATGAATGTTTTCTAGCTTATTCCAATGGCGTTTCTATTCTGGGAGCAGGTTCATTTTAAGTTTATCTCTAAAAATAATGAACATCTCATGCAGCTCTCTGTATTTCTGAATTCTTGGATAACTTTGAAACGTGTCAAGTAGCAACAGAAGCAGCAATAAGTTCAAAGATTTAATCTAGACGCAGAGTGACAATGTGAGCTCCATGCCCTAGTAATGGTTTTCCCTTTGAGCCTATGCACTACAAAATTCAGGTACAGAGAAAATTGAAAATAAAGTCTATTCATAAGCATGAGCACAAAAAGAAGATAGCAACGTTAGTGTAGGCTATCCTGAAGCACTGGCAAGTCTGTTCTCATTTAATTGGATATGAATTGTTAATATCATTTTGGTGAGCTTGGGAGCAAAATGGTGAAAGGATTTCGTCAATATTGCATGGCAGGTCTCAAGAGGTTAAAAGAATGGAAAGAAACACCAGTGAACTGGGAAGCAAGTGATTGAGCCCCTCACAACCTCTATATGAAAGGAAGGACACAGAGCATAAAGAGAGACAATAGACTTGGTTGTGCCTCAATATTTTTATCAATCAACAACTTTTTAATTGGTGAATACTGTTATTAGACAAGCACGCTCTTTAGCTGTTATGTGCTAGACATACTCATTAATAAAATAATAAGTCCACAGGTGAATATGATAAAACAAGAGTTTTGCTCTAGGCAGAGTTACAGTGCATGTAAACCACTAATTAGTACAGTGCTTACATGTGGCAGACTGAGATTAATTATTTTATGATAACTGAGGAAGACAACAAAGCCTTAACATCTATAATTCAAAACTAGAACATTAAAAGTCTTTATTTTAATATCCTGACTGACAAAATACAAATTAGCCTTAGACTGTTGCCAAAAGCATAATTACATGACTGGAAAACTTGATTCTGATTGGTCAATCCCTCATCTGCGGACTAGCGCTCTCTCGCTTTGTACAAACATTGGCGCCATTGATTGAAGTGAAATTGACCACAGGCAACTTCAGTATTAATGTTACTGTAAGATTCTTGCAATGTTGCTACACAGATTGTTTTGTACTTCAACAGAAGATGTGAAGTATATACACAGAAAATTATAAAACAATTCTAACTCATGTCTTTGCATGAATTTATTTGGCAATTAAATGTGTAATACGCAGGATACTGTACAGCTGGTCAGTCCATATCAAGTCAAGTTGCCTTTATTTCTATAGCGCTGTATAAAATTACAGACTGTTTCAAAGCAGCTTCTCATTTACATCAGTATCAATGATGCAAACTTTTTCAAATATGAGACAAATTCTGCGGTAAAGCCACTCTAAATAGTGCTGAGAGTCAGTATTTAGCTCAAGTCAGTTTAGTGTTGTTTCCGTACTGAAAAGTTTAAGTGTCATTATTCAGCTTGAATCAGTGTATTGTTAAAGGAGAACAAAAATTTACAGATAATGTTCTCACCCCCTTGTCATCCAACATTTTCATGTCTTTCTTTGTTCAGTCGAGGAAAAAACATCAGGAATGTTCTCCATATAGTGGACTTCTATGGTGCCCGATTTTAAAACCTCCTAAATGCAGTTTAAATGCAGCTTCAAAGGGCTCTAAATGATCCCAGCCGAGGAAGAAAGGTCTTATTTAGAGAAACAATCAGTTAATTTCTTAAAAAAAAAAAAAGATATACTTTTTAACCTCAAATGCTCGTCTTGTCTCGCTCTGCATGAACTCTATGAATTCCGGCTCATGACGGTTAGGGTATGTCGAAAAACTCCGACCTCATTTTCTCCTCCAACTTCAAAATCGTCCTACATGGCAGTTTTACCCTTTTTTGTAAAGGCCCGTTTGACCCTCCTTGCGCGTTCACTTTGTAAACACTGGGTCGGTACTTCTCAAGCGATGTAGGATGATTTTGAAGTTGGACGAGAAAATGAGATGGGAGTTTTTTGACATACCCTAACTGTATTGACCCGGAATGCACAGAGTCCACGCAGAGCTAGACAAGACGTATTTGAGGTTAAAAAGTATATAAATTGTACATTTTTTAGAAAATAATAAGGCTGGGATCGTTTAGAGCCCTTTGAAGCTGCCTTTATACTGCATTTTGGAAGTTCAAACTCACAGGCACCATTGAAAATCCTGAAATGTTTCCCACAAAAAACATAATTTCTATATGACTGAGGAAAGAAAGACATGAACATCTTGGATGACAAGGGGGTGAGTAAATTATCTGTAAATTTTTGTTCTGGAAGTGATCTTCTCCTTTAATTCAGATCAGTTCAATAATAATGTTGATACTGCATACTTCAATTAACCCTTTGCAAAAACCCGCCCTCATTAGTTACTGTTGCTGTGTCCAACAAACAATGCTGCTCTTACGCTACACATGTTCTCACGCAGTGAAAAATACATTGTGGAACAAAGAGGTAACTGACAACACGCCGACAGACAAGACAGAGCAGGTTACTTCTGGTATGAAACAAGGTGCCTGCTTTAAAATGTTTTCATTTTTTCAAAAATTCAAACAAATACCGTTTTGTGGATCTTGTGTCATGGCAGATCACTGTATTGTATTATTAGATCAATCGACACATGAGCCAATCGTCTTTTCTTCTTTACCTAAAGCACAAAAAAACACTGCACATCAGAACGTATTTTGAAATATGTCAATACACACAATTTTTCACGTTTAAGCCCATCAAAGTTAATCTACTCTCCTGTCTGATTTGTTTGTTGGACAAAATTGTGGATTCTGTGTTATGATTGGTCAGATCGCCTGTCAGTCAAGCTGTTTGCTTGGGTCAGTTATGAATGAATTCATTTCAGCTATAACAGCTCTACAGAACAAAGTAGTGTCATTAAAGGGATAGTGGACCAAAAAACGAAAATTAATTAATTACTCAACCTCATGTCATTCCAAACCCGTAAGACCTTTGTTCTTCTTCGGAACACAAATTAAGATATTGTTGATGAAATCCGAGAGCTTTCTGACCCTGCAAAGAGAGAAACGCAACTGACACGTTCAAGGCCCAGAAAGGTTGTAAGGATATCGTTAAAAAAGGTCCATGCGACATCAGTGGTTTAACCTTAATTTTATGAAGCTACGAGAATATTTTTTTTGCACAAGGAAAACAAAAATGACTTTATTCAACAGTTTCTTCTCTTCCGTGTCAGTCTTTGGTACGTGCATTCACGAGAGTACCATGACGCAAGCTCTCAGGTTTCATGCAAAAATATCCTAATTTGTGTTATGAAGATAAATAAAGGTCTTACAGGTTTGGAACGACATGAGGGTGAGTAATTAATGACAGAATTTTCATTTTAGGGTGAACTATCCCTTTAATCAAGTTCGGTTTAAGCTTTGTTTTCATCCGATAGTGTCAGTGCTGTCAAATCAACAATATTACTGAAAATTAAGCAAACCAAAAGACCCCAAACTTCATCTGATGACAGAAACTGGACAAATAAACATTGTGAAGAACCAGGCTCAGACAGGGAGCCAGTTCTTCTCTGGCTTAATGAATAAACACGATGATATTGATTCCACGCTGCATCACATCCAATTTGTGGATTGATATTATAAAAAAACTTACATCCAGCAAAATTATCACAAAATAAACCTCAAAGTAGTTTTTAAATCAATGCTGTTTTTGGCTGCAATTAAAAATATTGAAATATTCTATAAGGGTATGAATGAGCTCTGATATATTTTCAGACTTACACTGCCATTGTTCACAATTAACAATAAAAGTGTTTTAATAGGAACATTAATTAATTTCAACCTGAGGGCCATGATCATTATTTTTATCTGAATTCACAAAACAAGACAAAGTGGTTGTTTGTGAAAGGTTCCCTGAAGGGAATTATTAACTGTTCCTGATCTGTTGCAGTAAATAGCACTGCTTGGGACTGCGGTGAAAGAGCAGCCTATGAAAAAACCCTCGATCCTCAGATTTCTGCACCTAATGAAGAATTCATGAACGTACCCAATGGAGCCGGACAGAAGTCAAGTGTAAGAACACACAATACTCCTGCCATCTGAGGCCGAGCACTTAATATTCTCAGTCTGTTATCACACATGGGGTCTGATCTACTTTCTATCGAGCTCAAGTTCCTTATCTCTTATGGCTTTGACCCCACTGAATAATGCAGGTGCTTCTTCTAGTTATAAAGCAGAGGTGGACACGTATTTTGACCTAGACACTGTCATATTATCTCAACATCTTCAGACCCGATGGTGTTTGTTTGCTCATGTGTATTTGTGATATCCCTGTTCTCTTTTTGATCTCTCACCCTTTCTCACTTTATCCCTTGGATAAAGATTGACAGAAATACTCGCACCATCTCCATAATTCCTCCATTTGTGAGAGAACTACAGCTATTTGGTAGAAAATTGCTTTTAAAGGTGCCAGTACTCAGAGGGCAGCTCACAATTTTACTGTGATTCTGTAATGGCCCCTGCCACACATGCTATGATGTAGACACATCCACAAAGGTTTTCACACTTTCATGTTCACTTACCCCTCTGTCTTCAAAATCAATACTTTGCAACGACGAGACCTTGATATTCTGCTGTTATTTTAGGTTCAGTTCACAACTAAAATAAGAGATTTCAGTTCTCACAGCTCCTGAGAAGTCTGCTGGAGTCTGATATTGGTTATTATTTCAGTGCTGAGAAAAACTTTAAAGGCTATGGAAAAAACAACACATGGATTAGTGAAATATAAGAGTGTCCATGATAGAGAATAGGAAAACCTTTTTAAAAATCTAGTTTAAAAACATGTGCCAAGTTCTTAAAAATGTGTTCTTTGTGTTCAAGTTGATTCCATAAAGACGACTTTTTACAACTTTGATACCATTAATTTTTTTTTTAATAAAATTTAAATTTAAATAAAAGTTACATTTAAAGACACAACGATTTTTTATTAAAATGTCCAAAAACCACTATAATAGTGTTATATATTGTTAAATATTCAAACTACGCCTTTGTTTCACTGTTTGTTTTGAATGTGCACTCTCTAATGGCAAAAATTATATATTGTGCCTTTAATGACATTATATATATATACACAAGGTCATATACACACAACCGTTTAAAAGTTTAAGGTCAATTTTTTCTTTTTCTTTTTTTGAAAGAAATTAATACAAGTGACAGTAAAGATATTTATACTGTCATATTCTATTAAATATATATTACAAATAAATGTTGTTCTTTTGAACTTTCTAAATATTCATTAAAGAATTTTGAAATATTGATTACATTATCCACTAAAATGACTGTTTTCAACATTGGTATTGAAAAGAAATGTTCCTTCAGCATTGAATCAGTATATTTGGATGATTTCTAAAGGATCATGTGAAGACTGAAGTTATGGCTGTTAAAAATTCAGTTTGGCCATCACAGGGAAATATTACATTTTGAAATGTAATTAACACAGAAAACAGTAGGGCTGAGTTTTGATACAAAATTTCACAATTCAATTTTCGGTGCGATTCACTATCGATTATTTTGGACATATCAGATACAGTACATGCCAAATTTTCTTAACCAAAAAAAAAAAAAAAAAAAAAATCTATCAACCAACGCTGTAAAAATATAAATGAGTCAGCTGGTACTACATCACTATTATATTGAAAGTTTAAATGAACGGATTTGTAAGTAACGCTTAAATTACACTAAATCAAGTTTTTATAATAATAAAAAAAATAATAAAATAATAAACATTTAAATGGTGACTGCCTAATTTGTACATAATTTACAAGGTGGCTAATTTGTACAAATTTGTATGACCTCCCTCGTGTGAATTTGTACGATTTTTACTAAATTGTACATATTTTAGGAGTTCCCCAATTCGCATGAATTTGTATGAATTACCTACCTCAAACCCCGCCCCTAAAGCTACCCGTCACTGGGGTCACAAAATCGCACAAGTGTGGTCGTACAAATTCATACGAATTAGCCACCTCAGAAAATATGTACAAACTGGTTCAGGGATTATACCTGTTTCCCACCTGTTTTTGTATTATAGTAAGGGTTAAGTTTAGGGTTGGGGTAGGTGTAGACGTTAAAAAAAAAAAAAACACACAATCCAATAGGTAGAACAATTCATTTCATTGTTAGTTTCCGGCCACAACCTACTACAGAAGTCTCTAATCCAGTTAGCGCTGTAGCTGAAAAAAATAGAGAGGAAACTTGAAGACAATAAACATACGACTGCTACAAGATATGGTTTGTCTGTGTTCTTCAAGCAATCTTGGGTATTTTTATATGGATAAAGTATATTTAAAATGCAATGTTAATTGACATAGCTTTTATAATACTATAAAGTAGTATGCTTTCTGCATCATTCTGTAATATGAAACCGCGTCTGATGACAAAACGTTATTTCAAAGAGGACTACGTTATGTTAATTTGGATAAAAAGCATGTCAATTAATGATATCTTTGTTGGACAACAGGTTTGTAAACAGGCTCAGTGTTGGACTGTCATAAAAAAATTTATTTAAACATAAATCAAACATTGAAGAACTGTAAAAAATATAATGAATATGTTATATGGTGCATCTATTTAGCAAAATGCTCTTCTCTGGAGTTCATTTTTCTAGCTGACTAACAAGTTTATGGCCACAGAATATGTTTTTTCTGAGGTAAATGCGACCTTAAGTGACATTGTTTACAAACGTCCTTGCGCGGTTCAAACTATTACATGACACAGGACATGGACTTCAGTAAGTTGTACTCTTTCTTGTAGCATACCTTCGGGTGTTTATTCATGTTTACTTGTGCTGAAACTGGTTAAAGCAGAAGAGATGATCAGTTGCCGATTCTCTAGAACTGAGGCGCTACAGCGATCTGTCACTCCGCATTAAACAGAGCCAAAACGGCATTTATTGTTATACTGTAATAAAATGGACAGAATTTTAAATATGATACTTTCGTATCAAAAGTAACAAAGCACAATGCTTATTGTGATTTATCGGATGGGAGGTGCACAGTGTTCCATTCCGGAACTGAAAACAGACATGATATTGCTTCGTAAAAAAAAAAATAAATAAATAAAAAAAATCGAGGAATCAATCATTTTTTACCCAGCCCTAAAAAACAGTTTACAAATACCAAGAATTATTTAATCATAAATGTCATCACGTCTACCACATGGAATTTAGAACCCAAACTACATATATTTCACCAAAGAAAAGAGATGTATTTAACTCTGTATTTATGCATTTTCACTACTTGCTTCAAACATTTCAAGTACACAGTAAGTGATGAGTGGTGATCAGAGGTCTGACACTGATGCTTGTAATGGGTTACGGAGTTCGTGTCCACATTAACCCTGTGCTGACCCTGGCCTTTGCCTGTGATTAAGTTCATACACTCAGAAAATCACACATCCTTGAGTAATTAGTGAGACGGTATTGCTAAATACTGAAACGGGATACTGTACATTCATAACAAACCTATTAATATTTGCATGTCACAAAGAGCACAGCCAGAAGAATCAATAGAAGATGCATCTGCACACCCACCGGCTGTCAAATATTAGCTTGTAAATTATAGCAAAACAGACGCGAGTGCGAGGTACAAAGGAATAAACCAGACACGATCAGGTTGACACAGGCTGTTTGAATGATCCATCTTTTCACGCTCATGCAGTAACATGTATTTCCAGCAAATATCCAATCGGCATTACTCAAAAGCTCATTCACACTGGTCAATGGACATATCATGTTCATAAAGCATGCTTTTTTCATTTATTTCCATCTTTCTTGGATTCAGCTCATTTCACTGGGCATTTCAAAGCATGTGCAACATAAGAAAGGACACATAATCAATGTTTCTATGAAATCATGTGTTGGACATGGCATAGTGCACATCAATAGCTGTATGTAATAATGTACTGCTCTTCGATTAACTAAAACAACATGGATGTAAGAAAGAAAATTCTGTGTGCGGACAGTTCCAGCCATGCATTTCTCGTCCTCTTTCTGGAAAATGAAGCAAACGACACACATTTAAATGTTTTTTCCATCCAGCCTGAAAAAACGCAGTGTTCGTCTAATTGTTGACTGACTAACAGGCAGAAAATCTCTCCTGAATGTGAAAGTCTCACCGCCTCAGGCAGCTTCACGCAGCTCGCATAGCACGCAAGTTATTTAGCCTCTATCTCTGTGTTACTCTGTCAAGGCTGATAAACATTGAAAAATGAGGCACTGTTGGCACTTTTATGCCCATCCTCACTTTCGTGCAAGTGTGTGTGGTCTCTGATGACTGCAGGTACTTATGTCAGCTATATTTAGAGCAGCATATAGACCGCAGACATCCAGAGCAGTCAATCTAAAGACAGATGTGAGAAAAAATCCCACCAAGCGTGTGTTTTGATGAAAGCTGACTGTTGTGTTATGATAGTGCAGACATTCCGTTGGGTTATTGTCCTGTAGAGTCAAGCTGGTCATATTACTCTTGGACTGACAGAGTCTATCCAGGGTGTTTTGTCCAAAATAAATAAAATAAAATAAAATAAAATACAGATAACTTGGCTAATAAAACAATTCCTGTGTTAAAACAATTGTTTATACAAACAATGCAATGCTAAACCGTTTTAATAAATTAAAATATATTATAGAATTCTAACAAAACAATTTTAAGTAAAAAAAAAAAAAAAATGCTAAAATGTTTAAGGTATAGGAAAAGTATATTTCTAATATTAAAATTACATTACATAATATTAAAATTAAAATTACGTATTATTTGGGTAAATTTATTATTATAAAATTTTAACAAAATAATTTTGAGTAAAAAAAAATGCTAAAATATTTAAGCTATAGGAATATTTGTGTTACGCAGTACACTTTAGCTTAAATACATTATGAACAAAATATATTTTAACAAACAAAAATACATTCATTATTATTAATAATAATAAAACTAAGACTAAGCTGTATTTAATAAAGCTGGAGCATTTTAATTAAATTAAAACATATTATTATATTAAATTAAAAAATAAATATTATAATGCAATGAAAAAATATTATTATAGAATTCTAACAAAATAATTTTAAGTAAAAAATATGTCAAAATGTTTAAGGTATAGGAAAATTGGAGTTATGCAGTTCACTTTAGCTTAAACACATTATTAACAAAATATATACTAATAACAAACAAAAATGTACATTAATTATTATTAATAATAATAAAACTAAGATATATTTATTAAAGCTGTATATTGCTAATATAAAAATTACACAAATAATTACAAATATTACACAAATAATTTCCAATAAAAAATAATAATAATAATAATAAACTAAATGGCAGGGGCTAAAATAAAATAAAATAAAATAAAATAAAATAAAATAAAATAAAATAAAATAAAATAAAATAAAATAATAAAAAACAGATAACTTCGCTAATAAAACAATTTGTGTTAAAAAAATTGAATACAAACAATGCAACTTTAAAAGGTTTAATGAAATGAAAAATATATACATATTATTATAATTCTACCAAATAATCTTAAATTCTCTAAAAAAAGCTAATATATATATTATTTATTATTATAAATATATATTAATAACAAACAAAAATGCATTAATTATTATTAATAATAATAAAACTAAGAGTAAGCTATATTTATTAAAGCTGAAGTATATTGCTAATATTACAATTACGCTCAAATAATTTCCAATAATAATAATAATAATAATAATAGTAATAATAATAATAATAATAATAAAAAGCTAAATGGCAGGGCCTTAGAAGGTATAAGCCTATAATGTTTGTGTTATATTATATATTATATGATATATTTTTAAACTGAGATGTAAGAGGTTTACATCCTGGCCTGCATGTGTCCTATTCATGCACTGACATCAAATTTGTGCTAAATACTGCTTGTATTTATCCATGCATGCTCTCACATGTAAGACCAACTGCACATTTTCTCCATCACATGATGCTAATGTCTCTCAGTGAGTGTTCTGTCAGTGATTTAGAGAAGCCGTTTGACATGCCTGAATATCCCAAACCAGTCATGACTAATGAGCTCATGTGATGAGCACAATTACCAATGTCAGAGCTCACACTGAACTGACTGACACAACAGGCTTTAAGCCCATACTGAGATGAGCCCTGCCCTTTGGGGACGGGTCATTAGAATAAAGGCAGGACATGAAAAGTAAAGTGGAAGGGGGGAACCCCATATATAGCAGCTGAGGGAATAGATGAACCTCTGAACCTATGATTAATTTTAATGAGGATATTAGCAAGTAGGTAGCGTCTCCTCCCAAAAACCTGCCATGCCTGCTGGAAAATCCACCTTAAGCTGGTAGCAGCGGTATAGAACATGATGGCTGGTCTAAACTGGTCATCATGATAGCTGGTCTGGCTATTAGCTGGTCCAAGCTGGTTATTGTTAGGTAACATGTCAGATGAGAAAAAAAAAAACAAGAACTAGCTGATGATAATACCAATTTAAGGTGGTCAAGCTGTTTTTTTTTAGAACATTGTGCCTAGGTTACCAGTTTAAATTGCTCATCGGCTGGTCACCCAGTGACACATAATTACTAGAGGCATCAGCAATAATAAAAAAGTGATAGTTGTACTAATTGTTGTACTAATTGTAAAAAATGTTTATTTTTTATTTTATTCATTATATATTTTTTTACATTTATTGTATTATTTAAAATTCAACTTATTAATAAATGTTCATTTATTGAACATACTACTAAATGTTAATATCCAACCTATTTTGGGTTCATTTTAAGCAAGACATATAGTAATTTTTAAGCAATAGTTGAGTTAAATAAAACTACCCAGAAGGTTGGGTTAAACATTTAACCCAATTGCTGGGTCAAAACAACCCAATAGCTGGATATTTCCATATTTCACCCAGAGCTGGGTTGTTTTTTAACCCAGCATTTTTAATTCTGTGTTTTCCAATAATTTTCTGGATTTCATTTTAATGGTTTTATTGAATTGTAATAATCAAAAATATCTCTAATTAATTGATTTTATTTAAAAAAAAATAATTTATTATTATTTTATTTATTTATTTATTCAGAAATACTGTGTTGTGTATTTATATTTTTCTGGTAAATAAATTCTAGTAAATATTTTACTTTGGTAAATATTCCTTAAAAATAATAGTTTAGTGATTATTTTATTAGTAGTAGTAATACTATCATCACATTAAGTAATAATATATCCGTCACAGTTTCTTCAAGTTAAACCAGTCTTTTATTTTTTATGGGTTGCTGTGAAGTCCTTTAACTTTTTGTTTGTATATGATATTACGATAGTTTTTCTCAAAATAAAAGGTATCTCACAGCCAGTTCATACATATATTACAAGGTGGCTAATTCGTACAAATTCGTACAACCTCACTTATATGATTTTGTACAATTTTTCTGATGGTTAAGGGGTGGGGTTAGGTGTGGTCCTTCATACAAATTCTTATGAATTTTCCACCTTGTAAAATACGTACATTTTTCACAAATCAAATGAAATCGTATGAGTGAGGTCGTACGAATTTGTACAAATTAGCCACCTTGTCAAATATGTACGAACTGTTGTGAGATCAGGTTGGCTGAATTTACTACAAGCATCACAGACGCTAATCGAAACCACAAAATTTGTATGTATTTTACAAAGAGATTGATGATTAAGTTTATGGGGCTGGATTAGGTGTGGTCCTTCATACGAATTGCTACAAATTTGCCACCTCATAAAATGCATAAGATTTTCCGCAAATCATATGAATTTGTACGAGTGAGGTTGTGCGAATTCATGCAAATTAGCCAGCTTAAATACGTACGAATTGCCTTGAAATCGGGTTGTCTGAAATCACCATAAGTGTCACACTCTCTTTTCGAAACAGCAAAATATGAATGTATTTTATGAGGTGGCTAATTCTCTGATGGTTAAGTTTATGGAGCTGGGTTAGGTGTAGGGATGCACCGAAACGTATCGGCCGAAATGCTTGCGCGTTTTGTCAGTAAAGCCGGTTCTGTAATCAGCGGTAAATGCCATCAGGTGCGTGATTTCACGTTGAGCCGTATATACTACACACAGCCGTTGTTCACTGACGAGCTGCGCAAATCCATGTTCATTATCAGTG